>JANPWN010000817.1:0-13600 GCA_027406425.1 Blastocystis sp. subtype 8
GTGATCAAGAGAACGGCGTATTCACAAATTGATGAAAAAGAACGTGAATTCTATCTTACAATTTGAAGGAACTGTTTTATTTGATCAACAAACTTTGGGTCTGGATTTGAAGTAGTGGTTTTTGAAACGCATTTTTTGTTTGTCCCAACCAATAGACAGAGTTCCATATATTGGTAGTGTATATCCATCACGTCAGATAGACCTAAGATTCGTTATCAAGACTAGAACCGAGTATCTTACTTTGCCCTTCACTCTCGTCTATACTGAACGAACCCTACTCACACTGAACAATACGGAAACAGAATGAAGAATATGATTCCCTTTACTATCATGACTGCGGAAAACAACTATACAATTTCAAATGGTATGTAAAACTATGCTCAAAGGGTCGAGGATTCTTGGTACATACAAAAAACATATCGAACATTAATAGGTTGTACAACCATAACAACATTGCATAGGATAATTTGGAGCATAACACACATTGTTGTCTCCATACACCCAGAAATCAAAAGACTTTCCATTGTATAATCCAATAGCTTTCGTCACAGGAACCATACGAACAGTGACACGTTCCTGAATGAGACGCTCCGTATTCATATTGATCTCCTATACTTAATAGAGTTATAGAATTTTACCTGTTCAGCAGCATTGAACAGACGAGTACAAACCTGTTCCAATTCCGGATAAACAAGTCCTTGTGGAGGTAGCAGACGGTATCCAGATTGACTGGGACTAAATTACTTAAAATAACCATACTTGCACATAGTAAAACCAGTGGCATTTACAATCAAATTGGCTGGAAGACCACTAACATCCACCACTTCATCCTTCACATGATTGATGAACTCCACACAAAGCTATCTTTCATTCTCTTTTCCTTCTTTCCTACATTAACATACTTCACAATTCTGCCGGAACCAGCACATGGTTGACACTTCGTCATTCCATCACCATTACAGTGATGACATTGGGTGGTCCCCATTCCATTGCAAGAAGTGCAGTGTTCACGGTTCTCCCCCACCTGACGATAACCATTTCCATTACACCAAGTGCACCTTTCACGACCGCGTCCATGACAGTGGCTACATTGCACACGGCCTCTTCCTATCCATTAGCAGCACATGTCAGCAATACCATAGCAATCTCTACATTCCATCACATATTCAGTGTGAGGGACAGTGATATTCATGGTACGATCTGCAAACATGTTTGGAGCAGTAACTGGAACCTCCCAAGGAAGAGGAGCACGACCCATGTCGGGGGAATCCACCTTCAATCAAACAAAATCATAAATAATACAGCACGGTTATCAAATGGACGCTCCTTCCAGGAAGTTGTTCGCTTCTCCATGTATGTTTCCCAACGACAATGGAACGAATTAACAGGAGTAATGCCTGTAACATCCATCTCTACAGCAGCCTTCTTTCCCCAACATGACTTCTGTTGAACCAGATTCATCAACGAGGTCCGAAGAACCTCCTTATCTACTTGTCCCATGTCACACGACTTGGTCTCAATTACTTGGGAATCTATAAACTCATCCACTTTTAGGTTTCCAACTCTCCATATTTACTGCAGGAGCTTCAAGCGCTACAGGGCTCTGTGACATGGCGTAACCCTTTGAATAATAAAAATATCAACTCTCGTACACTAATCTGGGGAGGCAGCTCGGGAGTGCTGGTAGGTGCCGGATTACTCACTGAAAATGAACGAATAAGAAGAATGATCCTACTTTTCTTCCAAATTCTTTTTGCTACTATTGAGTAACCTGTTTAGTGGTTTTCCATTTATTAATATCCAATAATACCAACACTATCGGGATTTCACTCCAGAATATCATTGATCCAACAAACAAAAGCAATTCCCTTATTGATACGATTCTTCCAGTTCTTTGAACATTGCAATACACTCATCTAGGGTCTTTACACCCAAAATAGCATTATCACGACTGCGAATCGCAACCGAATTGGTCTCAGCCTCCTTATTACCAACAACCAGAATGTAGTTAAACTGAGCAAGCTGAGCTTCTCTGACCATCTTATTGAGCGTGCGTCCGGTATCCTCCAACTCTACCTGGAAATGGTTGTCCCACAGCGTCTGCTTCACTTTCTGAGCATACTCCATGCAAGAAGCATTCACAGGGATCACAATCGCCTGACGAGGGCTCAGCCAGAAGGGCCACTTGCCCTTATAATGCTCCAGAAGAATAGCGAAGCAACGCTCGACGGATCCAAGAATGGCACGATGAACCATAACAGGGCGTTCCATTGTTCCATCGGCTGACTTGTATGACAAATCGAACCGAATAGGAAGTTGGAAATCAAGCTGAATTGTGGCAGTCTGATGGACACGATGAAGAGCATCCAACACCTTAATATCGATCTTGGGACCATAGAAAGCACCATCTCCAGGATTCACTTTCCAGTTTCCAGCACCAATAAACTCATCAAGAGATTCCTTCAGATTCTGTTCTGCCTTGTTCCACAACTCAAGATCTCCCATAGCCTTCTTAGGACGAGTAGATAACTCCAGCTTGAAAGTCATTCCAAAAATACCATACACATGACGCATGAAGTCCAGAACACCGCTGACCTCCTGTTTAATCTGATCTGGACGACAGAAGATGTGAGCATCGTCTTGTTGGAAACGACGAACACGAGTCAGACCATTCAATGCACCTGATAACTCGTTACGATGAAGGACACCAAAGTCAGCGAAACGAATAGGCAACTCTAAAGTCCATCAACACTACTAAACCCTACCACGGTAACTATGGAGAGCATGAGAGAACATCAGACAGTGGCCAGGACAATTCATTGGTTTTAGTCCATACTCCGTATCATCACACTTAAATAGGAACATATCATCCTTATAATGATCGTAATGACCGCTAATTCTCCATAAGTCAAGATTAAATACATTTGGACTCACCACTTCGGTATAACCACGGTTATGATATTCCTGACGAATGAACTCAATCAGACGGTTATAAATGTAAGCTCCATGAGGAAGGAAGAAACAACTACCAGGACTGAGCTCATGGAAGAAGAATAGATCCTGTTGTTCACCAAGACGACGATGGTCATTCTTCTTGGCTTCTTCCTGTTGCTGTTTCCACTCCTTCAACTGTTTGGAGTCGGGGAAGGAGATTCCATAGACTCGCTGAAGAGTATCATTTTCTGCATTACCCAACCAATAACATGCACTATTCTTCACCACTGCAAAGCCCTTGATGAAGCTGGTATTGGGCAGATGAGGACCCATACAAAGATCAATCAGAGTACCACAACGATAGACACTTGTAGTTGCACCATCAGCAACTTTACTGGAGATAATCTGTTGCTTGAAGGGGTTGTGACTGAACAATTGAAGAGCCTGCTCCTTCGTCAACTCACAGCGCTGAAATACTTGCTTCGTCTTGATCAGACGATTGGCTTCAGCATCAATATTCCCACAATCGGCCTCGGTAACACTCCTTCATGTCATTTCAACCATTCTCTCCTACATCTTTCCAAAATAAGCATCGTAATAGAACCCATCCTTAAGAGCAGGTCCAATGCACAGATCCACACCATACAAATTCTCCATTGCCTCTCCCAGAACATGAGCACTACTATGCCAGAATGTCTATTGTCCAAACTTCAAATATCACTTACAGCCTTTCCTCCCTTATCTTCGAACTTCAGAATCCATAGCTTGCAGCTTCCCTCAAGCACACGATGCATATCCCACAAAAGACCCTCTTCAACCTCCTCGTCATCACTATCCGGTTCTTCAGTCTTGCATGTATTACAACCGACAGTAGCATCTTCGTAGGCAACCTAAAATAAGAAATCACACCAAATACATACTCGAGCAACAAGAGCATGCTGAGCGAGTCCCTTCGAGATACCTTCAGCAATCATATAAGGAGTCGTTTCCCAAGCAGTTCCCTCCTTCACAGTTCCATCAGGAAGAGTAATGGTGATAGGAGAACGAGGTTTCGCTAAACATCGTAAATAGTTCACATACAATGTAACCAATCAAACATACCTGCAATAGACTTCTGATACTCCTCATAGAACTTGTTGAAAAGCTCTTCACGTTCCTTTAAGAAAGGAGCATCCTTCATGATAGTAACCTCCCCTCCAATGCAGCCCGTGGTGGCAATACTCTGTTTAGTTCCTTCAATAAGACGATTCGTTTCGTGACTACTCAATGTGTTAGAAATGTAAACAACAATTAATTTCTTACTTTTCGGCAGACATTTTTATTATTAATCTCTCCTAATAGAGCAAGTGATCAATGAAGCAAGGGGGAGATAGGTATATCCCCGCGATTGTCGTCTTGGAACAAACAGATCAATTCCTCCCTGATTCGGGATCATACTTTCTCAGGTCAATTGTTAGGATAGCAGAAGATGCTTCCTGCCAATTGTGATATACTCCAACTAGACTATCACTCTTCTCGAACAACAAATCCTTATGAGAGATAATGATGCACTGTGTTACTCGTGAATTCGTCATCAGATACTTTGCAACCCGTTCTACATTTGCATTATCCAGAGCATCATCAATTTCATCCATAATAAAGAAAGGAGCGCGACGATAGCTATGCAGAGCAAACAAAAGAGCCAATGTCGCAATAGTTTTCTCTCCTCCTGATAGCTGACCGATATCTCGATACTGTTTGCCCACTGGACTTACTGTGTACTTTACACCGCCCAAGTAGGGTTCCTAATAGATCATTCCCTCTCATCAAGAGTACATCTGGATTAGTAAGAGCCAAGAGTGCTTGACCTCCAGTAGTGAACTGAGGAGAACGAGTAAGATCTTTGTAGGTGGCATCAATGACTCGCTCTACTTGCTCATAAGCACTCATAAACAGATCTTTACGACGCTTACAGCAATCCTTAAATTCATCATTAGCAGCGGTGTAGTCTGTAATCATCTCCTTTCGATCAGCAATGATCCCACTCACACGATCCGAGATATCTTTGAATTTCTTCTCTGCTAACATATCAGGAGTCATTTTATCCACTTCTGAAGCTAGACGAGCGATTCGATCACGATATTGTTCATCTCGAATTCCATACTCATTCTCGCTGACTGCCTAAGTATCATTCTCACTCCTCACCCATACAACTGCATGGTCCCCAAGAGATGAGAAGTCAATTCTATCTACTTGTTCTTGATCCGTCTGCACCACAGCTGCTTGACTCTGACTGAACTGAGGAGTCATAGTCTGACTCTGACTAAGCTGGGAGACCATTGCTTGACTAGAGACAGGTGTACTGGGCTCCACCTCCATCTGAGATCCTTCCGATACTTGAGATTCTCGCGATGTGAGAAGAGGAATCTGGACTTGCTCAATCATAGCTGATTTCAGCACAGAGTTCCTCTTTGAACGTAATGTCTCCATGGCACAACGTTCTGATGATATTTGATCCTCTGTTTTCTTCAGATTCCCGCGGTTTTCTCGGATTCGACTATCAATTTCTTGAATAACAATTTCCACATCCCGTATATTCTTCAACACCAAACCAATTTCACGCTTTACATTCTCTTCCTCCTCTTCCATCACACCCATTTCCCCACTCATATTATTCACACGCTGTTTGACATCAGCCAACTTCTTGTCCACCTTCATTCTCTGTTCCTCATATTCATGAATCGACCGAGACACTGTCGTTAAACGCTGGTCTCCATAATCACGCTTGGTTTCAATCAGTGTGATATGAGTCCGACACTCTGTCTGCATTCTTTCATTATCACGGAGTTTCGATAAATACTCACTCTCTAATTCCTGCACTGAAGCAATTCCAATAGTTTGTAAGAAACTTCCATATACCCGCTTTTCGATCACTGTACACTTCTGAAGTAACAGACTAAGTGCCTGGAGAAGAGTCTCTTCTTCCTTTTGCAAGGATATTATTTCCTTCTTCTCTTCTGCTAATGAACTCTCTAATCCACTCATTCGAGTTCCATATCCCTGGATCTTTTTCTCAATTACTGTGATTTCCTCATTGAATACACTAAGTATCACATATTCTCACATTCCCTACCGAAGCTTCCCACGCTGTGTTAGAATCTCCGAATCCACAGACCTTACGCGTTCTGAGTTCACTGCACTTCGTTGAAGCTTCTTCTCCAATTCCTGACACTCTGATTCGAGTGTAGCTAATTCCTCTTGCTTGCGTTGAATTACCTTGTCCTGAAACTTGCCTGTTTTTGTAACTTTCCCAACCCCTCCCGTCATAGCTCCATTCTTAGCGATCTCTTCTCCATCCAGAGTCACAATCTTCTCGTGAATACGCTCTTCATACGCAAGATGACGCGCAATCGTCAGATTTTCAGCCACTACTGTGTTCCCAACAGCGTAACGAATAGCCATCTCCACAGCTGGATTAAACTCCAACAATTCATAACACAATTTACAGTTATATCGTCGCAACTCTATTCGTAGTTCTTTCGGCTTCAAGGAGTCTAATGGATAAAAGTCCATTGGAGCCATATGCTGCTCTTTCAAAAATCTAATATGAAACTACCATCGATAAGAGTACTGAATACACTCAATAGCAACAGCCTTAGTGTTAACAACCACCGCATCTAGATGTTTGCCCAATGCCGTCTCGACAGCCAAACTATATTTCTTTTGGGTGGGATTGCACAAATCCAACAACAAACCCTGTACATCAGGGAATAACTCTCGGAGGCGTGCGACACAAGCCCTACGCTCCTTCTCACGTTTATGACCTTCTCGAACATCTATTTCACTTTGGAGTTCCTTCTTCACGGTCTCACATATCTGACGTTTCTATCAATTATTTCCATTCATCATTTTTGCCTCTTGTAAAGATGAATTGGCTGCTCCATATTCTGCTTGAAGCGAAGCACTCTCTTCCTCCAAATGATGTATCGCTTTCTATCGATCATCCTTCCCTTTCACCCTTACTTCAATATCACTTCGACTCTGAGTCAATCGGCGCTGCTGACTTCGCAGATCCCCCACAAGTTTCTACATCTTATTCTCTCATCTCATCACTACTCGAGTGTTATCGAGTTCTTGCTGATGACTTGTAATCAACTCATTTTTCTGTTTGATCTGAGCAGCTAGCGTTTCTTGTTCACGACGTTTCTGTTCTCTCGTCTGCAGAATACTCCCAGCTTGTCGATTAAACTCTTCCTTCAGAGTAGCATATTGTTGCTTCTGTTGGTCATTAAGAGCAACACCGCCTTGGGTCTGAGGGACCGAATTCATAAGAGCTTCCAAGGTAGAATGCATACGAGCTAATTCAGTCTCCAATACATCCTTTTCCTTCCTCAAAGTTTCCTGCTCTTTCTGTAATCGCTCCAATTCTTCAGCGATGTGTTTCTGCTCCTTTCTATCACTCATATCTCAGTTCAATACTTACTCTTGTCTCCGCATCTTATCATTCAACTTCAAACTCTCAGGTTGCTTCTGCTTGATTCGTTCTTCCACATTCCGTTGTTGCTTCTCAAGTTTCCTTTGCTTTTCACGCAGTTTGGCCATCTCTCTTTGTTTGTTATCCTTCTGCTGACGAAGTATCTAATCATCACACACGCATACATCACTCACAGTATCATTATTCTCCATATCACTGCACTTCTCCTTCAGTGAATCTGCCCTTCTAGTGTGCTGCTCCAGATTGGATTCAATGTTGTATAACTGCCACAAGAAATACTCCACACGGAGATCACGAAGAAGAGATTGCTTCTTTTGGTATTCATCAGCTTCTTCTTTCTGTACTTGAACAAGCTTTCGCTCTGAGATAATTGTGTACTTCTTCTTCAGATTCATGTCCATTACCACTTTTAGCTTTTCTCGTTTCTCTCGCAAACGGTCGTATTCATCCTTCAATTCACAGCTCCCCGAGATCTGTTCAAATAATGTTGTCAGTTCCTCAGGAGAACGAGTGGAGATGTTCTGTACATCTCCTTGATACACGATGAAGTTGCGACAGTTCACGAGAATGTTATAGTCTGCTAATTTCTTGATATATTTGTCACTTGTGATTTGGCGACCATTGATCTTAAATTGGGAAGATCCATTTGCATTCACACGTCTGAAGAATTCTACTTCAGTTCCTGCATCCAGCTCTTCATTTAGTTGATGATCAATCTCATCGGTCAAATAGAACAATGAAACTGAGCAAGTTTCCGCACTGAGATCAGTTTCATCACTGTGATATACTAATTCGTGAAGATTCTGACTTCGGAGATATTTGGTGGATATGGCCAGAACAAAACTAATAGCATCCATCAAATTGGATTTACCTTCCTGTGATTCAAAATCGTTATCTCTTACCCGCTCCATTTGGGCCGATGATACATGTGAACTGTTCAAAAGGACCGATGACATGGCGACCCTTATAAGACTTGAAATTTTCTAACTCAATGCGAAGAACCCTTCCCATATCGTTAGTGCCAAAAATCAAAAAACTGAAGAAATGCCACTAATCCTATTTTCTTGGCGCGAAAAGTGAAAACGAAGAAATCAAATTGCTCAGACATAGCTCAATCTAAATTGACTCATAGCAGTCCCATACATACCAATCTTCCAAAGATCATTTCTCTTTACTAATTCTCTTTCCTTTGTGCTTCTCTTAACTCATTCACTCAACTACACATATCCAGATCATCTCTCTTTCATTTTTCTTTTAGACGGATATCACGGGAATTCAGATATCTTCGCGTGCCCAAACCGTTTTCTCAATCTCGCTCATCTAAACGATGAATGCTGCAAAATTAGATCAGGCCATCAATAAGGCCGCAAAACGCGGCTACAAGGCAACAAAGCAGCTCTATAAGAAGATCATGAGAAAAGTACGTGGAAACGATGTTCGATATTTCAACACTACAAAGAGAGGAGATATCAATGACTGGAGAAAGCAGCTACATGGATTGGATAAGAAGGAGGTCGGACGAACCATGAAGTGTGTGATTGCAGCTATGACAATTGGAACTGACGTTTCATCTCTATTTCCAGATGTTATTAGTTGCATTCACAATGAAACTCTGGAATTGAAGAAGTTGGTTTATTTGTGAGTCTAGTTTGATCGTCTTATAGTTAGATATCTTCTAAAGTATGCAAAGGAGAATCCAGATCTCACAATTCTCTCTGTAAACACATTTGTTCAGGATTGCGAAGATAAAAACCCTCTTATCCGCTCACTCGCACTTCGTACAATGGCATGTCTGCGTGTAGATTCCATTATTGAGTATCTCGTTCCTCTTTTGGAAAAGGCACTTGATGACAAGGATCCCTATGTTCGAAAAACAGCGGCGATTTGTGTGGCTAAATTATTTGATATGGCCCCAGAGCGCTGCGAAGAAGAGGGTTTTCTCCTGCGACTTCGGAGGATGATCGGTGATTCCAGTCCGTTTGTTGTTTCCAACTCTCTAGTCGCTCTTAAAGACATTTCAGAAGTACTTGGACAAGATACAATTCGTGTCAACAGTAAAATGCTGAACAAACTTCTGGTCTGTCTGGAAGAATGTTCAGAATGGGGTCAGATCACGATTCTGGATGTTATAGCAAAATATGTTCCCAAAGATGAAGAAGAAGCAATGTTGGTCGTAGAACGAACAATTCCTCGTCTCCAACATGTCAACACTGCTGTAGTTCTGGGGTAGGAGTCGAGTAGTGTTTTGAGTATAGAGCAGTGAAAGTGATACTATTAAATATTGAGGACTGCGATGATGAGCTACAACACTCGGCTCTCAATAAGATGGCTCATGCCCTTCTCTCGCTAACATCGACAGACTGTGCGGAGCTGCGGTATGTGGCTCTTCGCTCCATTCGCTTGATCATTCAGAAAGTTCCCAATCTTCTCAGTCAGAATATTCAGGTGTTCTTCTGTAAATACAATGATCCTTACTATGTGAAAATGGAGAAATTGGAATTATTGATTTCTCTCGCTACTTCCAGACATCTCGAACGAATCCTCAGTGAATTCAAGGAGTAGAGGGAGAGTCGATGATTTATAAGTAGATATTCCACACAAGCAGATGTCTCCTTTGTAAGAGCTTCAGTTCGTGCGATTGGTCGCTGTGCCTTGAAACTAGAATCGTCTGCCGATCGTTGTGTGAATGTCCTACTGTATTTGCTTCAGAGTAAAATCAGTTATATCGTTCAAGAAGTGATCATTGTATTAACAGATCTCTTTCGACTGTATCCAGGCAAGTATACCTCGGTGATTGTACCTATGTGTAATTCAATGAATCTCCTTGATGAACCACATGCTCGTGCCTGTATTATTTGGGTAATTGGAGAGCATTCAGAGTTGATCGATAATGCAAATGAATTGTTGGAACTCTTCCTCGATTCCTATCATGACGAGAAGCCTTCTGTTCAACTCCAGCTATTGACAGCTACAGTCAAGCTCTTCTTAAAGAAACCAGAGAAGGGAAAGGATCTTATTGCTACTCTTTTTACACTCGCTACCTCCGAAACCATCTCTGTTGATATACGAGACCGAGCTTTCTTGTGAGTTCGGATATATAGGTGTTTATAAATAGATATTGGCGACTAATCTCTACAAATCCAAAAGCTGCAAAACGTGTAATTCTATCACCACGACCCCAACTATCAATTGAGTATCAAGAGGTGATGAGTGATGAATTCCTGTATAATATGCTTGAAGAAATGGGAACAGTGGCTGCTGTATACTATCGTAAAGCAGACGAATTCATTACTCCTAAACGAGGTCCTGACCCAGTGACCACAAATTCTCCTATTCCTGATAGTGATTCCGAACCAGCAGCAATTAGTGATGGAGAAAGCGATTCGGAATCCGATAGCATTGATATTTTTGAAGATGAGGATAAAGAGAGTGAGGAAGTACCTGTCAAGTCGCCTATAGAAGAGAAAGAAGAGCAAGATCTTTTTGATGATATCTTCAAATAGTGATTCGTTTATCTCTCAATGTGATGTCATATCTTATGTTTCTTTAGTAAGATTCCTTTTATTATGAAACGAATTACATCTCTTTGTGAAGGGAGCTCAGACGAAGAAACACTCTCTCCCTCTAAAAGTGGGAATCCTCGTTAAATCGTTTATGAACACATAGAACAATCGTTTTCGAAAGAAGAAAGGAAAACAGAGCAAACAACAATTGATGTTCACTTTCGAACCGTAGACACATTGATAGGCCTTCTATTTAAGTCTAGAACACTAAAACGAATCCCAACTCCAACAAAGAAGAAGGCAAGTCCTAAGAAAGATGACCAGTATACTCTAGTACATGTAAATATCAAAAATATATGTAAAATGGAGAGGTCAGCTATATCTACCTGTCCGATTTGTGGAACACTCTTCGATAGTGACAATGTCAACGACGTAAATGCACATAAAGGAATATGCAAAGTGTTCCAGAGTGGCATCAAGGCATCAAGTCTTCCGTAGGATCTACCAGGTATTATTGAATAGAACATCTCTCAAAACCATCCAGGAATTTGAAAATGGAGATCGTGTTCTGGTTGATCCTTCAGTAATAACTACTTCTACATACTATGTAGTATTCCTCCCATGCCTATTGGAAATCCTTAGAACTGTGCATCACAAAAGAATGTGGGGAGATACGCGACTCATCAAACAGAAAGGCATTTCTCTTCATTCATGAAAACACAATTACGGCTACTGCAATCATCGAGACTCCAGATGAGTCAAGTACATCACTTATGCATGTCCTAGCTCTATGGACAGCCATACAGTGGAGACGAAAAGGAATGGCCAGTCAACTCATAGCTACCATTGCCAACAAATCCAGATACTCACTGATTATTCCTACAGAACGAATCACATTTCCCCTTCTCACAGAAGATGGGGCGCAATTCTGGAGAAGCTATTTGAGTAAATCATCATGAGAAGTTGAATAAATGCCCATAATTCTTGTTTGCTCCAAATACATGATTTCTGGAACATTTCCCAATTCGATAGCTCCCACTTCCTTAACCTGCTTCAGGGATCCATTATCCATAAAGTTCTGCAATAGTATTGAAGAAGCCATCGAATAATGGAAGTACTTGAGACGGGTCTCAGAACTCGCCGAATGTTCTTTTGTGTCTTTGAATGAAACCCCCAGCCCATTCTTCAAAGTCAACCATTTTTATTTCTCTTTGGACATTTATGGAAGAGACACATCAAGAAGCAAAACAGCAAGTAAAGGAGATTGAGTTACACGAAATCTCAAGTCAACCAACGTCTCCCACTCCATCGAAACCTACTCCTTTGGTACGGGTGTTAAGTTGTTAATAATGCGGTAGGTGTCAAGTGATTACAGTTATGAGGAGAATGCAAACTTCTTCTCCTGGATGAGGTTGAATTTTGATTCGCTGTCTTATGTATAGTGTTTCCTTTCTTTCAAAACTGATTTGGACGGGGGGAAAAAGACCCCTCATGGTAGAGGATCTGGGAAAATGTTCAACAGATCTCAGCGCCAAGTATTTATATGATCAATTCGAAATCCAGTGGGAGAAGGAGCTGAAGAAACCGGAGAAGAAGCGTAGTTTCTTCAGTGCTGTCTTCCGAAGCACTGGTATATGCAAATGGATCACTGCTAACGTACTGAATATAATTGCTATCTGTTTAAGCTTCGTTCCAACAATCATATTGGAACTGTTGGTCAAGGATCTGGAATCGGAGAATCCAAGTAGAAATTGAGTGAAGGTATCACATGTAGATTACAAGGAACGTTGGATCTACACAGCTGTTCTTCTTGTCGTTCCAATTATTACTGCTTATCTTAACTCGATTGTTCAGATGATGATGGTGAAGCTTGGAGTCCAGATGAAATCGATTGCTCAAGAAGCTGTGTATCGAAAAGCATTGCGGTTGACCTCTTCAGCCAAAGGAAGCACTTCTACAGGTCAATTGGTGAATATCATGTCAACTGATACGAATGTGTTGCTTCAGTTTACACTGATTATTACTATTATAGTTATGATTCCAGTGATGATGGTTGTCTGTATTGTTATGGTAGCCAGACAAATGAAGCAACTAACCTGGGTTGCTATTGGCATCTATATCTTCATGCTTATCTGTCAGTTCATCACTGTGTGCTTCGCTCAACCTATGCGTATGGCTATTCTGAATGCAACTGATGCTCGTGTGAAGCTGATGAATGAAGTCCTCACTGGTATTCGTGTAATCAAGTATTATTGCTGGGAGAAACCATTCAAGGGAAAGGTTCATGATATCCGTAAGGTGGAGCTGAAGAAGCATGCAAATATGGGTTATGTGATGGGTTCGGGTATTGATGTCTTCATGACTTTGATTCCTAATATTGTTCCTCTCGTTTGTTTCGCTCTTTATCCCTATGTGATGAATGAACCTTTGAAGGCCTCCACGGCTTACACTTCGATTTCTCTCTTCAAGGTTCTTCAGATGCCTTTTGCTATGATGCCAATGTGTATGATGTTATTTGTCCAATTCCGCGTCTCGATCAAGCGTATTACTGACTTCCTCGACTTGGAAGAAGTGGATCCAACGTTGGTTGAGCGTAATGTGCCTGCTGGAGAAGTACCCAAATACAAGAACATCAATGGAGAGGAGAAGGAGATCAAGGACTATGATCCTTCGAAGGATGCTGTTATTA
>JANPWN010000819.1:0-34225 GCA_027406425.1 Blastocystis sp. subtype 8
AGGACAATTCATCCTGGGGGTTCAGATTTGATTTGTCATGAGTCGAGGGATAGACAAGGGACTCAATTTGTACCCCATTATCAAACCTTCGTTGTCATTTTGCACTTTTATGGGAGCGTATAAACACCTAATTCAATTTGCATATAGTTTAGCTATGAGTTTTCCATTTGGTTTGCTGATGATTACACTTATTGCTCACCTATATGTGATTTGGCTTAATTATCCTTTATAAAGCTGTAATTATCTATTTCAATTCTTCACTTCCTACTAAATCCACTTTTATCGATTCACATTCTCACAATGGAATACCTTCAATCTTTGGAGTTGCAGCGATTTCTTCGAGTGACAGTTATTCCACTTGGAAATACGCGTGAAGAAGTGGTTGCTTCCGTTCAACGGGAATTAAGTTATCGGGGGTCTTTCCTTTTATTTCATTATAATTGCCTAGTCCTGTAATGTTACAAGACTTACCTGAATTTGAAGTGTATGCTACGGGCTTCAAGTCTAGTGAGAATTCGTCGAATCTAATCAATGTGTTGTATCAAACAAATCAAACGAATTACAATGAAGGGATTACATCAGCCTATGATACCTTCTTTGTAGTGATTTCATCTTTCTCATGATGTTAGCCGTATCTCCGGACATTTGGAATGATTTTTGTTTATGACATGCGGGAAGGAATACAAATGAGTGCTGTTGAGAAGATGTTTATAGTAAGAGTTCTATTGAGGATTGATTTTAGCATGAGTGTTGTAAGTATCCAGATATCCGTTATCAGATCCTTCTTGTGTTGAAGTCTGTGGATACGTTAACTCGGGATGAGGTCGAACATGAGTATAGTCATTTGGTTCAGGTTCTTGAGAATCGATCTCACAATGTCCAGGGGAATGCAGTAAGATTCGAAACAGTGTTTCATGAGAAGGTGTCAACGAAGACCCTCGATGAGATCTATCAACTTCCAATTTGTTTAGGGAATGATAAGTTGCTTTTTTCCGATTACTTATCGTGGGGTTGAAATTCTCGGTTCATTATAGAAATCTGTCTCCCAGTCGTCGACACAGTATAGAGCAAGCTCCGTTAATTGTGAAGAACGATATAAAGTCCGTCGATAGCACATTTGTAGCGGATTTGATTGATCTCTTTTTTAATTCCTTGAATAAGTATGTTGCTGCGAGTATTACTCGTCAGTTGAGTGATTGGGCATATCGACTTCTTCACGGTACCTGTGACCAGCGTATTGTTCTTCCTTATGAGAGTAATAGCTTTCGAGACAAACCCCGTGTTCAAACATCTCGCAGTCTTATGGTTGAGGGTTACCTGTCGATCTTCTGGGGAGACTATAAGGTAACGTATTTTCTGTATGATTGATATCTAGAAAGCAGTGGACTTGTTCTGTTCAGCTTCAATGAAAGCGAAGAAGGATCCCTATTTGGAGGCAGGTATGGATGGAAATGGAGTTTACTGTAGCATGTAATGAAGGGAAGTGCTGTTGTCTTCTCTGTAACTATGCTGAACACCCAGAGAATGCAACACATCTTACTACCATGGTTGTTGGTTCGTTCGGTTTGTCTCTGTGAGCTATAGAGATCACTCGTATGATGGACGAAGCAGTTTCCCATTATCTCAAAGGAGGATATACTGTTATTGCTCTGGCTGTGAGAAAGAGAGAAATTCGTAATGAATAGACCATCTTCAAATTGATTCGATTTTATCTTACTATTATCCAATTCCTGAGACGTTATCGCTATAGTCAGTTACTATTGGATGTGTTAGGAGTTACAGAGAGTGAGATGGCAACAGTGGAGAGTCATAGTGAATTTGTGGAATATAGATTACGTATCATGGCTTTGCAGAGCCTCTCTCAAGCTGATGAGATTATGGCACTTCAGAATGAGGTAGGAGATGAGAGATGAGAATATGGGAAAGAAACTGTTACCTCCACTCCTCCAGTGTATTTCATTCTGTGATAAACTAGGATTTCGACGAAAACAGTTACTATTTATGGATAAGGTTGAATTGTATGAAGATTGTGATGTAGTTGGGACAGTACGCCGAAACTCAACATCAGTGGTCTTTCTGCTATTCCATCTATAATACACTTATTGAGAATCTCTATCAGAAGTCACCTCTTAAGGCTTCATCTCCTTTTCTGCCTACATCACCACTTCTTACACCCTCATCGCTAATCCACTCACCATCTTCGTTCACAAATACTCTCTCTAATAAATCTTCATCGGACTCTGAGTCAGAAGCTGATACTGAAGGAGTCGCTCGTCAGCATCACATACTCACCTGTTAGTTTAGTTTGTATTCCTAATTTCTAGCTATTTCTTGGTCTTCCCTTGCTTATCATCTCCTTCAAAATATGTCTCAGTGTGTTCGTGTGCTTGGATTCACGGATCTCCGCATTGAGCACATTCTATTACTTCTTTGCTGCTATTGCAACTATATGAATAGTGAGAATGAGATTGTCGTAAACCAGTTACTTGGAGAATTGCTTGATATCAGTGCTGGTATCGAAGATTATCATGTATGGATTAATTCTTCTCTGAATTCTAGAGCATTGCTCCTTTACCTATTCAACTCGTGTCATTACAGGCAGAGTGCATCAATCCAGGCAGTACTGTGATTCAGTGAGTAATGAATGGAGAGATGAGTTTCAGACGATCCTTGACTACTGATAAAACGTTTATGTTTATCCCTTCCTTCAAGTCACTTAATTCAGCTCCAGTCAAACGCGTAGATTCTCTTTCTGTTATTAACAAATAGAAGTTGATTTGGGTAGCCAAGGAAACATATACGATGGAGATTCTCTTGTTTAATCCTCTTCCAGCTGATATTACTGTTAATCGACTGGAAGTGCTTCATGGAGCTGCCGAGGTCACCTGCATCGTAGCCAAACAGATTGATATCCCTGCTCGTTCTACCATCACCACACGCATGTATCTTATTCCTGAACACGCAGGTGAGCTATATATCAGTGGTGTGCGTGTAGGAGAAGTCATATAGATTGAGCTGTAGGTACATCTGGGAAGTATCTGGAGTGATGTGTATTCTGGTGGGACTGATCCTGTTGAGAGTATGAATGAGTAGATTATGATAATCTAGTTAATGTAATTCCTCCATTTCCTCAACTCCCTATTACTGTATCAGCAGC
The DNA here is from genome assembly GCA_027406425.1 of Blastocystis sp. subtype 8. Lineage (NCBI taxonomy): Eukaryota > Bigyra > Opalinata > Blastocystidae > Blastocystis > Blastocystis sp. subtype 8. Next base: position 3,158 of record JANPWN010000819.1, read on the forward strand.
TCCAAAGCCTCTTCTCACCGGAGAGGCTCACGAGATGGTTGTAACACTACGATGTATGACTGAGAGTGTTGGTGATATTTCGCTCCAAATCAAACTAGTGAAAGGAGAGTATAAAGATGGTTTTTGGACTTATGATGGGTAAAGAAGTGTATTTTTCATGAATAATAGAAATAAGCCTGGATTCTGTGTCAGTTCAGTAATTAAGGTTCAGAAAGAAATGAACGCTGCAGAAACAGCATATCGTTTTATCTCCTTTCCTGTTACCGCTACTAATGTCACACCTTCCTATCTTTTATATCATGAGTCTGCTATCCAGGAATTAGCCTCGAAACTGCCTTTCCTACCAGGGAGTGAAGTTCAGATTCCCTTTTTCGTATATGTGAATGATACTTTGTATAGACTAGTTTATTGTGTGAGGAATAGTGAAATGCGTCTGGATGTTGTGTACTCCAATCAAACTGATTCTATTTTTACTCGAAATACTTCATATATATATGATTTTATTGTTGATGATTCGAGTCTACAGATTCAGTCATCTCATATTGATGATACTCAACCATCACCTCCGCAAACCATATTAAGTCCTATTATCAATCAAGGTGGGAATTCCTGATCTCTATGATGTCTAGTCCGCGAATATAAACAACAAACAGCAGGGAAAACACTCTCCTTTTCAGCAGCAATCCAATCGACCCGTCAAATCTCTTTATGTTTATTTGGACCACTCTGGCTTCTGCCTCCAGCATCGAAGCTCTCACGTCTCTCGATTAAGCGTAGTCGTGAGTCTGACACTGCTCTTGAGATCTTGCTCACTCGAAACGCACTCTCGGATCTCTCGCAAGTGACATTGGATCCAGCCATCTTAAGCTGCCTACTTCCTATCTGGTTGACACTCTATCGTCGGACTATTGTGCGTCTCAAACTCACACAAGCAAAATCCGAAGAGGATCACCGATTCGTGTTACTTCAGACAGGGTCAATTCAGGCTGGATCTACGCTACAGATTGCATTCGAGACACTTCGGTACGTAAATGGAAACGAGACAGATCTGCATGAACTGTTTAAATATGTGTATGTTTTCTGGCATTCCGAAAAGGAGAGGAAATTTGGGTATTTACCATTGACTCAACTATGTATGGACTATGACTCGTCATTACTTCGATCTATCCGAATCACGTTAGAATCTGAACGTGTACGTTATGCAGACTTCGTGTTGCGTGATATGGAAGGGACTGCTGTGAAATTTACAATGCAAGGCACCATAAGAGTATGTCACATATCTCAGAATACGCAGTTGGGTGTTGTGTATGCAGTAACTGATACTGTGAAGAAACCAAATACTAGTCATCAGATGTAAGAGTGAGGTGGAAATGTGAAATGTAGATTTGTTTATGGGATGAGCGATCAACATCAGATGGTTGTTTGGGACGGAGAAGGGCCAAATCTGATTGATGGGGTAACTGTAGAAGGATCGATGAGTGTGACAATTTCAGCAAGTTGTAGAAAACATTCTATTATCTTGACCTTTTCGAAGCCGAATTGTGTGTACTTGTATGATTGTGTTTTCAACAATCGGTTCAAATCGTGCTTCTGGAGTGGCCGAGCAGCATGTATAATATGTGAATAAATTGAGATGTTTGTTTTAAGGATATTTGAGCAAAATAAATGGGCCGGATAGAACGGGAAAGTGACAGAAATAGCGATATCTTCTGAGTCACTTGTATGTGGTCGGAATCGTTGATATTATTCTTATCCAAAGCCATATGTGCGGCATTATTCTGTATTTTACGAATCCGGACTGTTGTATTCATGTTGCTGGAGGAATTAACACAGCGTTGACAATGTTACAACATCGTGGTCAAGGTATCTATTAGTGTATTTGAATGAGTTCCAGATGCTTGCGGAATCACGACGTGCGATGGTAAACAGGTACTTACAGTTAAGGACAACGGATTGGTTTCAGAGTATCCTTTTATAGGACGTTGTAAGTGGTAGAGTGTTTAATCAGACGAATCTGAGCAAGCTGACCGGTTATTATGGTATTGGACACGTTCGTTATCCTACTGCCGGATCTCCAGATAGCAGAGAGGCTCAGCCCTTCTACACTAATTTCCCGTATGTTTCTCGAGATGAAAGTGAGAGTTAGATATGGAATCTCGCTTGCTCACAACGGAAACCTTATCAATTGTGATGAGCTTCGAGAAAAACTTCTTTACAGTCTCCGCTGTATTAATACGACGAGCGTAGTGCATTTCTCCTTTTTGTGATATCTAGGACAGTGAGTTGCTTCTGAATATCTTTGCAGAGGAGCTGGAGAGGCGAATTGATCGTGTAGTTTTTATAATGGATAGCTTTAAGTCTAGAATTGTGTTGCGGAGAAGAAAGTGCCAATGCCATCGGTTGATGTTATTTTTGAAGCAGTTCATGCTACAATGGCTCAAGTTCGTGGTGGATATGCTGTTGTGGTGTTGATCAAGGGTGTTGGTGCCATTGCTTTCCGTGATCCGTTTGGTATTCGGTAAGTTTTCTGTATATCCTTCATATCAAGTCCTCTGTGCTTCGGAACTCGACGTGACGAACACGGGAATATTCTTGAGTTTGCTGCTGCCTCGGAGAGTGTAGCTGTTGAGAGTCTTGGGATTGATCGTGAGCGTGATGTGGGTCCTGGTGAAGTGATCTTCATGGATATGGACATGAAAATGCACACACATGTGGACTCTCTCGCTCAGCCTCTCCACACATGCATTTTCGAGTTTGTTTATTTTGCTCGTCCAGACTCGGTCATTGACAACACTTCAGTTTACGAAGCTCGTGTACAGATGGGTGTGCGATTGGCTGATCGGATTCGTCGATTACGTGTGATTCATGGAGGCGAGCGTGTCCAAGTGGTTGATGAAGGAGATGAGGGATATGATCCTGATCTTCCCAAATTGGAGGATCTTGTGGATGTGATTATGGCTGTGCCAGACACATCGCGTCATACGGCTCTTTCTGTACTGATACCTATTAAGCATGAGAAGTAGATTGCTACAGCGCTAGGAAAGCGGTACATCGAGGGATTATCGAAGAATCGCTACATTGCTCGTACATTTATCATGCCGGCGCAACAAATGCGCCAGAAATCGATTCGAATTAAACACAATCCAATTCACGTTGGTATCCTATCGGTTTCTCATTTGTAGGATGCTGTGAAGGGTTTGTCTGTGTTGGTGGTTGATGATTCGATTGTGCGAGGTAACACTACCTATATGCTGGTTGATGTAGGAACAGAGTGGTTAATTCATTCTAGGCAATTCGTGCTGCAGGAGCCAAGCACGTGTTTGTTGCTTCTGCTGCTCCTCCTATTCGTTTCTGTAATGTGTATGGAATCGATATGCCAACTACTTACGAGTTGATTGCTCATGGCAGGACGGATCAGGAGGTGGCAAAGAAGATCGATGCTGAGTATGTGGTTTATCAGACACTGGATGATTTGAAACGGGCCGTGATGGATGCTGCTATCTGTAAGGATGATGCTGGGACATGAGAGGTAGATGGACCTGGACCGAAACAGTTTGAATGCTCGTGTTTCGATGGTATTTATGTGAGTATGGAAGGAAGGAATGAGGAATAGATTACGGGAGGAGTTGATGAAACGTATTTGCAGACGCTGCAGTCCTTAAGAGACGATGCGGTGAAACAGAAGAAGCTGTAGTTGGTTTATCCCTTTACTGAGTTGTTTGTTTCAGAATTCTGTAATGTCCACTGCACATAAGCCAACTTGGTCACCAGCTGCTGGTCGATCCTCGGGAAATGGAAATATTACAGCAGGAGGATACTTGACGGGAGGTACGGGATGACTTAACTAGTTTGAATAGTATAGGAAGTCTTAGCATGCACTTCTCTGCAAAAGATCTTCCAGGACATCTAAACTTGAAGATGAGGTACAATTCTTGAATTTGAGATGAGTGGTCTAGAGAAGTAATTCCTGAAATTAAAGCACCTGGAGACGTGAAACCAAAGCCAAGTATGATAGAAGATGGAGAAATAATGTTCAGAAGAAGAAGAAAAGAAAGAAGAGAAAAAGGAACTTCCTCTTGCATTACAACAGCCAGAGCCAAAGAAAGACGACGACTTTGGAGATTTTGATGACTCTGATGAGAGTGATAGCGTTTCGTCTTCTGAAGAATCGGAGTCGTGAAGATTAGCTGATAATATGATTTGTAGTGAAGACGAAGATGCACTGTTGATGGCTGAACTGGCTCGAGTGAAAAAAGAAAAAGAGCTGGCTAGACAGAAAGAAGTTGGAGTAACAGATTGCTATAACCCATAGGCAGAGGAGAAAGCACAAATGGAAGCTGCCTTGAATCGAGAAGAGATGTTGCATTCTAATCCATTAATGTTTTCTTCAGAAGATTCTACACTGAAGAGGCGATGGGATGATGACGTTCTATTTCTAAATCAAGGAAAAACAGAAAAAAGGAAGAAGCGGTTTATCAATGATACAATTCGCAACGATTTCCATGTTAACTTTATGAACTCAGTATTTAAATAATGTGTTTGTGATCACTAATCAGTATCCAAGAAACACAAGAAAAACTAGTCTTCGCACAGGCAGCATGTAGCACAATACCGTTTGGTTTCCAGATAAACACAGAATCTCCAATTAACCGTTTACATACAGGACAAGTTGTAGTTGTTGTATTCTCGAAGGATGTATTTCGCATGTTCTGATACTCGTGTCCGACATCAACTCGACGGATCTCCGCTAATTTTCGAATCATCAATACAGTTCGCTGTTTTTCGTCTAATTGTGTCAATAGAATTTCCAGACTATCTATCATCTACAGATAAAACAACCAAAATACAAAATACGCTCTCTAGAGAAATTGAATCGGGAAGAAGTTCAATAACTTCGATTGGATCCAATTTACTAAATAATAAAGCAGGATTTTCAATCTCACTCAACATGATTACCGAAGACACGAAGAGCAAGTTGTGTACTTTCTTCCTTCGTTAAAGTAGATGTCAGAGGAGGAAATAAGTATGTTTTGATCAAGTGAAGGAAAATGTTGGGATTTTTCCCAGATGCGTAAATCTTCTGGCAATAGGCCTCAGCCATATCCACATTACCCATTCGATGAGCAATAATCTCCAATGCATTTAAATACTCCCCAAGTTTGGAGAGAATGATCTATACTAAAAAGGAGTGATATCACAAACCGCCCGTTCCTCTAAGAACTGATTCTCATCAAGCTTCTGCAAAATATCAGCTGTATCATACGAATCAGAGAGCTCAAGGAATTCCAATAATTCCTTCTTACAGCGAAGAAGGAGCTCCTTACGCTGGGAAATCAAAAGATTGATTCCATCCTCCGCAGTTGAGAAATCAGCATTCAATTCTATCTTTGTTTCCATTTCTTCTCTCTTTTCTACCTCTCATTCTGTGCACAAAAAAGTACCTTCTAACTGTGAGATCGACCTTCGTAAACTGGATATCGAACTGGTATAAAGGAATACCAGCTCTGTGTGATAAGCAGAATCAGTTTCTTTCTTTTCCCAAATCAGATTTCGCAAGAATGTGATTTCAAGAGCATTCTTCTCCCACTCATTCTCCAGTTGCGTATCTGAAGCCGAAAGTTCTTTTAAATGATTCATAATCTGTTTATTATCAATAGGATCACCTCCATCTGTCGGCGCATATCCCACAAATAGCTCGAGAACAAGCTGGCGAGACTCCTGGTAAAACATTTTGCTACAATCGAATATCAGGGCTTGGTAATCACTTCCTAACTGCTGTAAATAGTGCATTAAGTCTTGAAGGCGTTGTTTGCGTTCCAATGGAGTAATTGAAGGGTTCTGTAGAGGACTCAGAATTTGGGAGATGGCCTTCAAATAAGTCATTCAGAGAATAGCAACCATATCATGCTTGTGGTGACTTGAGTATAATGCAATCAATTCTGGCTCCATCCCTGCTTCTGCTAAGAGTTTTTGACTGTCTTCAAATGGACAGAAATTAACTCCTCTTAACAAAGGAATGATAGCTTTGCGATTAATACGGATGTATGCTCGTAGCAGAACCTAGATTCTTAAAATCTAGTCTATTTTGTACATAATCGATTAACTGGAGATCATTTCGAACAGATACTTCATCTTCTGAATCCATTGTGAATTGAATCATTGAACTGTAGTTTTCAGGTGTGCCATTGATTGTTTCACCATTGGATCCCTTACTTAGCGTTTCGAGCTGATTAAGTTTAATCAACAATTCCTGTCTTCGACTATTCAGAAGTGGCATCAGCGCTTCAACAGCAGAGTTCTCTTCATAGGTAGATGCAAATACGCGTTGAGGGTAAGGAGAGCTACAATTAAGTGATGGAACCATTACTGACATATTCAAAGGCAAATCTTCGGGAACAAGGAATGGATATAGAGAAAGAACACGGCGAATGGGAATTGCTCCCTTATGGAGATATTTTATTGCATTATCATATTTCCCTTGACTGAATAAGTAATAGCCTTTTAAACGAGAGATTTCAGTCTTGAACTGATCTCGGATTCGTTCTTTTCCCCGTGGGAATAAACTGCAAAGTGTTAATGCATCATCAAAGCAGTTATAATCTTTTGAAATGAGTGTAGAAATCTGGAAATGAAGCAAGGATCAAAATATGACTTGTTCTGACAGAGATTGCATCCGAACAATGATTACGGATGTTTGTGAGCAGACGACAGCTCCATCAACTAGCAGTGAATTGTAATAATAAAAATTACTATGGTCTTCACCAAACACGAAGTGAGCAGAAACCATCATTCGAGGAGAAGGAAAGTCGATTGTCGAAAGGTTAGAGGACTATACAATGCATACTTGAATCCGCTGGTATCGCCATGAGTTATGAATCTCAATTCCATTTGTAACAAGAGCAAGAAGATAGGGACAAAGATAAATCCCATTCAGTGCATCTGAGGACCACTCTAGATTCTGTCCTTTCTACACATAATGGAATACTGATGAGATGTACTCCTCGTGCTGGAGACCCAACAAAATCATAAAACAGACCTCTGCGATCATTTGCTAGAAGCATTTCCCCTTGTTCATGATTCTCATTCTCATCTCCAATGCCTTCCTGTTCGATTGGAACACAAAAAGGAACTTTAGTTCCTTTGTTAACAGAACAAATCTGTTTACAGGAACGTCCCTGGACGATATCAACAAGAATATATTCCTTATTCAGTCCAACAAAGAGAAGTGAATTTAGGAAATCCATACACTGAATTGTATCTGCAGATTATTATCCAGCCAAAGTCACGCACCTGAAAGAAGAATCTCCTTGGTAAACGATTGCGCTATTTTTTCATCCAACGAGTAGATTAAAAGCTTCCTTTTACAGGCAGCAACGACGATCTTACGAGCTTCATCAATCACAAAAAGAGAACATCCATTAGAGTTTGGTAAAGGTGTATATTGAGAGATATTATTCAAGTCATGTATCTAGAGGTGAAGACAGAAAAAGAAACACTACATAGATCTTATCATTGAGAACGAAGAGTCGATTCCATTTCATCACACATTTCATCATAGTTGCTCCCTTTTTCACTCCCGAGAACGCTGGAATAGACTGCCGTTCGGTGAATTGAAGGTCAGCTGCTAAGAATTACAGTGAATCAACTCTTCTACAATTTGTCATTTCGAACACCATGAGTTTTCCATCTTTACAGGAGATATAGATATGTGTTGAATCTGTTGCAATTGCAGTGATCTTGTTTTTGGATATTGTCACTAGTCGGAATACATCAAATACTCGGATCGACATCTCTTCTGATGTGTTTTATCATTATTTCGTATTCGGCAACGGTCGGCAGCCACTTAGTCGTCTGCCGAATAACCCCAAAATGTATTAGTCGTAGGGAACTTAAACAAACACGATTATCTCCATCAATATCGATTACAATTCAACACAAAGTCCATTTCTCGTATATGCTGATAGTACTCTATCATTTGAAAATCAAGAAGAATGTACGTTTCATAGTAGTGAACAAATCAAGCACAATACTGAACTGATCTTCAATAGCGGACAAGAGTGACAGAATAGAAAAGTCAGCTCCTGTAAGAGAATCAGCATCCCTATGAATTCTGCTCATTTCTCGATTAATAATTTGTAGACTTGGGAAGAGAACATTTGAGATAAACTGTCTCTTCATCTATTCTTGATGGAAGTTGTTATATCCATACACGGAGTCTTTGACTATCTGAAGATTCCTTTTCATTCGCATGTTGAAACCACCACAATTCGTGATATACGAATTGACATGTGAATGTGATATTATGTTCATAAATGGAGGATTCTGGATCTATGGAACTGATGTGATACGTCTGTAGAAGAAATCTGTGAATGAGGAGAGAACCGGAACGTTACGTAAAAATGGGATCATCATGAAAGAGAAGAAGTGGTGTATTTTCTCCTTCAACGTAGATCTCCTATGAGATGATTTGGAAAGATGAGGAATACAAGAATGGGAACGATGATGGAAGGAAGTTGTTTATCCTTAATATACTGCATGAATTCTACATTGAAGGTGATGGAAGTATCTACCCGGAATGGAAAGTGTATTGCTAGTGATGAGAGGGCGGTGTAGAGGATGTTTGGAGATGACGTAAGAAATAAGTAATCGAATTCGATCCTACTGATAAGTAGAAATAAAGAAGAGTACTGCACAGCCACGATGAGAGATATAAACAAAAATCAGATGAGTGATATTCAAGGAAGGAGTGATGGTTGTCTCTGGGGTAATTCGTGCTGGTGGCTTGAAGGGAGTATGAACAGGATTAGATGAAATAGATTCTTGTTCCATCTGCGCGAGAACTGTCTCCATCTGTTGCTCTATTGAAGTATTGGGAAGAGGTGAAGGGAGAATTGATGGAACAGGATTGGAAGCTGACTGAATAGGTTTGGAGATGGACTGAATGAGTTCAGGGGCAGATTGTGTAAGTTCAGGGGCAGATTGAATGGGCTCAGGGATAGATCGAGCAGGTTCGGAAGTGGATTGAATAGATTTGGAAATGGAGTGAGAAGGCTCGAGCATAGATGGAATAGACTGGACAGGTTCGGGAGTTAGATTAGGTTTAGAAACTGACTGAATAGGTAGAGTGGACGGAACGGACTCGGAAGTTGACTGAATAGACTTAGCCATGGGTTGAATGACTCGAACAGATTCTGAAACTGACTGAATAGGCTCAGGAACTGATTGGATAGGCTTAGGTATCGGAGGAATGGATTCAGCTACTAACTGGAGAGACTCAGGAGGGTGTGTAATAGAGTTAGGAGTGCTCTGAATAGGTTCGAGGATTGATTGAATAGGTTGAATAGATTCAGAGACTAAATCACTTGGTTTGGGAAGAGATTGGAGGGATTCAGGAGAAGGCAGAACAGGGTTGAGAATTGACTGGACGAATTCTGACTGTGAAGAAATAGGTTTAGGAATTGATTGAGCAGGCTCGGAAATGGATTGGGAAGAGTTGGAAGTCAGTTGAATGGACTCAGAGATGGATTGAATAGGTTCAGCAATAGATTGAACGGATTCAGGAGTAGGTTGAATAGACTCAGTAGTAAACTGAATAGACTCAGGAATAGGTTTGAGAACTGATTGAATAGAATTAGGCGATGATAAAGTGGGGTCAGTGACTAGTTGAAGAGGTTTGGAAATGGCACGGGGAGATTCAGGAGTCAAATGAATGGGTTCAGTGACTGAATAAGCAGATTCAGTAGTAGTCTGAGCAGGTTCAGAAGTGGGTTGAAGAGGTTCAGAAGCTAACTGAATAGGTTCGATAGTAGTCTGAGCAGGTTCAGACAACTGAACAGACTCGGAAGTTGACAGAATAGGTTCAGTAGCTAAAGGAATTGTCTCAGAAATAGACTGGAGAGGTTCAGGAGTCAAATGAATAGGTTCAGGAACTGATTGAATAGGCTCCATGATAGGTTGAATGGATTCAGTAACAGATGGAATAGGTTTAGGAGTCAGATGAATAGAATCAGGAACAGATTGGACAGATACAGAAACTGATTGAATAGGTTTCGTAGTCGTTTGAATAGCTTCAGAAATTGACTGTGCAGGTTTAGGGATCAGATGAACTAATTCAGAGAGTGATGACTCTGGTTCAACATTCGTAGTATTCACAGTACTATTGAACGATATCCCCTCACCAACTGTATGGCTCATTTTCCCATTATTTACTTTCTATTCACTCAAGTACACACTCATTATTTACATCAACCAGACTTCCCCAACTCTTTTTTTCAATGTCACTATTAGACCCAGAATTACCCTCCGACAAACATATACTCTTAGCGCGATTGACATCAATGCCATCCTTCGCCATTAACCTCTTCAAACTCGAAAGAGTGTCTGTAATCAATTTCAAATCAGATGACATCAATAAAAACTGCAAACCACATCATTTCCCTCCAACATTAATGAACTGCAAAACGGTAAGTTTGAAGTAAGTTACATTAGTACATATAATTTATATCCACAAATAAGAAGCTAAAGAACGATAACGGATTCCAATAGGAGTATATTCCCGTGATCGGAGAAGGGGGAAAACTAATCATTGGTTACTATCAAAAGCAATCACTTTTTCTATCGTCTTTGAAATGCATGATAATAGTCCGATTGATCTGGACGTAAAGAAACCAGAGGTTGCAAACAATGAGTTGATGGTCGAAGTCAAAGCCGGTCCTTCTTCTGTGGTTATTCCGTATAAACCATCAGAGGAAGTAAAAATCGATGTTTTGGAAGAGAAGGCAAGTTCGTCTATCACCAATAGTGAAGTAGTTCTTGGTGGTATTGTTTAATTTCCTTTAGTTTGCAATCACAATTATGAAGAGTGTGACAGGAACGGGTTGTTTGGGAATACCTTATTCCATGGTTCAAGTGTGATTTTTTGTCAATATTTATCTATAGATGGGCATTATTCCTACATTGATAGTATTTTTCCTTGTAACTATTGCCAACATCATCAATACGCGTTATTTGATTGAGGCAAACGATGGCCTGAAGAAACGGTCTCTCCCTACAAAAGGTGGATTGAAAATTGATAATGACTATGCTAATCTGATGTATCAAGTTTCTCTTGTTCATATTCTTGATGTTTTAGTTATTCGGAAAATCTGGGTACTACATTTTCTTAGTCTTTTTCTATATGACAGTCTGGGGAGTGATGCTGGGTACAATGATTTCGATGTTCGATTTCATTAATCATCTTCCCTACTCGGAATCTTTCCTTGGAGGGGAAAAGTCTCGCAATCTTCTTCTTCATATCTTCACATCCACTATCTGTTATATTCTTTGCCTAATTCGTGATACAAAGTATAGTTCAAATGATGTGATTTACTTGCAGAAAGCTCTTTTTCGTATCCTGGTTCGGCATCTTCACCCTTGTTCTCTCCTATCTTGTTGTCATTATGTCAGCACAGGCCCTTCCATTAATCCCTAGTTACGGATTGTGTACAATCAGCATTCGATTTAACATTTCACTTCTTTTTAGCAGAGATTTAACTAGTTTTTTTGCCAACATTGGGGTTGCTCCTTACACTCTAGGATACAATTTTTGTTATCTTACTTACTACGTACTCTTTGATGATGTTGATTGACTCTAGAAACAAGTAGCGAAGTCTCAATTACCTCAAACCTTCTCGATCACTGCCAAGAGCATTCTAGGCGTATGCACTGTATATATGCTCTTCTCGCTGCCTGCTACTGTGGTCTATGGGAGTGTGAAGGATGAATTTGGTAATATCAGTATTGCTTCCAATCTCGTCAACAGTCTCCCAAACAACAGTATTTGGGGAGTCTGTATCAATCTCTTGATGTGGGCTTCTTGCATTTGTTCTTTGCCTGTCCTTCTCAGTTCTACTTCAGAGCTGTTAGAAAAGAACTGCCCAAATGCAGGTACTTCCTTTTTTGTGTACGATAAGGGACGATTGTGGATTCGTTTTGCTCAAATCGCCACTCTCACCATCATAGCATATCTTGTACCATTCTTTGGAGAGATCGTCAATATCTATATCCTTTAAACCACTCTTCCTATTGAATCCTTCATTCTACTTGGTGGGTTTGCATTTGTAGCCACATCAATCTTGATTCCTGTGATTATCCACTACTTTGTGTTTAAGTCTACGATGACTCAGAAACAACAGTGGATTCATTTTGCTTTAGGGTTTGCTGCCTTCGTTCTTATGGTAGTAGCCACTTACTTCTCTGCTGCTGCTCTCGTTAAGAGCATGGCTAGTCACTGAATACGTATCTTTAGGAGTTCTGATAATCTTATGTTTGTTCAAAATAGTCTGGATTTTGTTCACTTTTGTGTTTTTGTCATTTTCGTCGTGAATATTCGATGAGTTTCCGAGACATTACTCCAGGAAAGACCAATAAAACTTACTCTCCCGTTGGCAACCGTGCAGTGTAGGAACACGATAATTGTTTCACAGTCAGCGCCAGAGTACGAACTACGGATGCTGACCAGCTTTCTACCTCTGTTGATGATATCCGATTCGATTTGAAGCATCTGGATGATAAGCTTACTGAATTCAACCGTATGTATCAGAATCTAGGAACACGTGTGGATAATCAGCAGTTGCGTACGGAAATGTAGGCGGTAGATTCCTTGGGTAAACATAAGGAGGAAGGCAATTCGTGACATCAACTCGATTCAGGCGAAACTGAGTGATCACTTGGATGAAATGGAGCAGTATGCGAAATCCAAATCTAAAGATGTACAGAATCTCCATTGTTATGATTGTAGCGAAACATGTTAAAGCAGTTATCAGAGTTACGACGTAATAAGGAGCTCAAGGCGAAGCAGATCGAATCAGTCATTACGAAAGCTCAGGACTTCATGAAAACGAATCCTCCTCAGACAGTGAAGTATGATTAATAAATGTGTGTAAACGTAGTCAATCCGCATTTTTGGATACTGAAGAAGTGGAGGATAAGTTCAACAAGTAGGAGTTGTGAGAAGGGATGATGGCAGAGTAAATCCGAGTAATGCGAATCTCCAGTACAATGATTTGATCATCCGTGAGCGTCATGAAGACATTCTAGCATTATCAACGGAGATGAATCAAGTTCAGACGGTGTTCCGAGATCTTGCTACGATGATTAATGATCAAGGAGAGATGGTAGAGGATATTGAGAGCAATCTCACATCATCTGCTGAGCAGTCGAAACAGGGAGTGCGACAGGTCCTAGTAGGTCAGAAGAGAAAGAATGACACATAGTTGGCAAAGGCACAGCAGAAGTCAACACGACGTAAATGCTGGACGATTTTGGTGATGATCATTCTTATCGTGATTGCAATTGTTGGGTTGATTCTGTGGAGGGAACTAAGTAAAAAGTCTGAGTAGAAGTGTATTCTATGTATGGTGTTTGTCTACAAACAGTTCATTATTTTCCCTTGTGTTTCATTTCTTTTTCCATCTTCTTTAACAACTTCCGTTCTGTTACTGACATTCGTTTCTTGCGAATAGGTTCAGTTGAATCCATCGAATCTTTCACATCCTTCCGTTCATTGTCAATTCCATCTTTCCGATTCCTTTCTAGTTTTATTTCCATTGGCTTTTCTTTATCATTCATATCATTTCCAATATCGATTTTCTTCGCTCCAGGAACTACAATCGGCATTTCACTGATACGGGAGTATATGGCTTTTCCGAGATCCTTTCTCCTATACATCAGCACATATGCATTCTTCGTGATCACATTCTCCTCCTTGACTGCACTCACTGAAGCATCGTTATATTCGAACCAATTATCTCCTCCATTGAAACCATCCTTACAGAAGGCAAAATAGTGTCCAAAATCAGCTGTTCCACTGTGATTAACCACTCCAATCAGCTCATAATGCATCACTTGGGGATCAGTAACACTTTCTTTCAATGACTCCAATAAGTACTCAGAGACATCCCAGTCATTAACAGGGCACTCAATGAATGTATCGATCTTCTGACGACCAAAGGACTGATTTCGTAATGATCGACCCTTACGTCCTCCTAAGCCATCCGAGGCACTCATTGAATACTTGAATCGTTTCAACTGAATAAGAAGAAGAGGAGGCAATCGAGCTAAGAAGGGAGTGGTTTCAATTGTAGAGGACTGATGACAATGCTGACAAGTACTAATCATCAAATACTCACATCGTTCTGACCTGTTCTTCCCTAATAGGACAGTTGTTGGTTTTTTCAGTTCCAGACAATCACTGAGTCGTAATTGTGTGGATTCTGCTGGCTCTGCTTTCTTCCCCTTGCCCCAGCTCCGATTCACTCCAGGAACAGGTTCCGTCTCCTCTTGTAGTATAGAGGGAGTGAAGTGACCACTTAAGCGATCCATTAGACACAAACTTAGTTTCTTACGGTTCTTCTCTCCTTCAAACGAGTAGGTCTGATCGAACTCACTAATTTGGCCTGTAACTCCTGTTGCCACGAGAACACATCGATAATCGAGCTTAGTGTTGACAGCATCAAAAGCTTCAGAAAGAGTAAGAACTGAATTGTTAGTAGAGTCGACAAGAGTCGAAAGATATGGAATAAGGCCGTTGAAGGAGTGGAGAGAAGAAAGGTAGAATCGTGGGAATTGGACAAGAGGTTTAGATGGAGTGGTTGTATTTACTTCCGCTGTTGTCTCTTCCTGTGTAGGGATAGGGTTAGTGGTCATTTCAGGTGCAGGAATCAGTTCAATATTAGCATTTGGTTCGTTAACAATTTCGACTGAGGCATTAGTTTCTGTTTCAGTTGTTTCCTGATCGGTCGCTCCTTGTTTAGTCTCTCCCTCATCTGTTGTTCCTTGTTTAGTCTCTCCCTCATCTATTGCTCCTTCATCATTCACATTACATGACACTACTTCACTATCCTCTTCAGTCGTCCTGGCTGTGGGAAAGAAGGGACTGTGGTAGAAATAGTCAACAGTGATAGGAATATGAGTATAAACACCAGCATATTGCTTGGATGGCATGTGATCATTCAAATTGGAATACACACGTCCTTCTTGTGCTGCAACCATCAGCACCTTCACAGCATCTTGTAGGGCTCCCACAGTACCTGTCTTAGGAAGTGTCAGGAGAAGAGGAGGGATGACTAAAAGAGGGAGGATTTTGACATTCTCAAGAGGTTGAGAAGAAATATTTCCATTAGACTTAAGGCTACGAAACAGGGAAAAGTGAAGAAACACGGGAATACTTCCTTTCTGTTGAGGAGGTGTCTATATGAAAACAAGACCGAAGTGACTACAATGTACGCGAAAATAATAGAATTTGATTTTGAAGTAAACTCTGAAAGTGATCGATCCATTGTGAGTCGAGTAAACTAGAATAAGAATCAACCGTCCAATTCCTACTTCATATGTTCTTTCCTTTGTTAATGAACCCGCTAGATACAAAATCTTTGTATCATCAAAAATGGCAGGATTCACATTTTCATTTGAAGAGAAAATGGCATTGTTAAAATTAAATGATAAACGTTCATGCAACCGCATATCTAACATCTTTAGATGATCATTAGCTTTGACAGAAATCGGGACAGTAAAGTACTGTAGATTAAATTCACCAGTATCAACACAGAATTGTTGAATTACTAACGTTACACTGATGACTGCAGAACTCTTCTTTACTGGGACATACAAGGTATTAAAAGACGAATAATTGTAGGTACACTATCTGTTTACACACTCTTGCTATATTACCTTTTTGCATTGAGTACACTGAATTCTGTTACAAATTTCACCATACAGTTGATCTGTGATGAAACAATTATTCAGATCTCTGTAGCTTCTCCACCATTCTTGTGCCTTCATAAACAATTCATCCTGAATCATTTCACCATCCTCCATCGTTTCATCAGGAACGAAGTTGTTCTCAATCCGAATTTCATCTTCAGACTTTTTAGTTAACTCTTCTTCCAACCCCTGCAGAATAAAATTCTATTCATCACTACAAAAAATCACCATTACAAGCAATTCGTGGGAATCATGCTGATCTCCATCACAAAGGAAACTAGCGATATTCTTTATAGACTTCCGAAACGACTGTGGGTTCTGAGTCTTTACTGTGTTAGAATAGTGAATTCTTGCCAGTTTCGCGAACTCCCGCACCATCTTATACTTGTTATTTGTCTGTCCTTCCTAGATATCATATTAATTCAGTACAAGACACGATGGGATCATCTTCGGCATCCAAAAAGGGGACGATAACCTCTGGAGCATGTAATAATAACTATGGCAATTACATAAGAACGTAAACATGTGCCTGGGTAGCCGCATTCATAAAACACGTATTACCAAGATTATTCAATCCCACTCGCCCTCTAGCAACTTCCTTCGACATTATACTAGCCAAGAAGTGTAATGGCTACAACGAAGAGAATAAGAATGACGAGTATTTGTTTGATTAAGAATAAATAGAAATGATTTTCAGTGTTTGGGTGAGGACAGATGTCATCGTCAGTATTTGAATTCATCTTTTAATGAGCCTTCTGAAGTATTTAAAATCATCTAATGCATAAAATAAGATTGTATCCCCTTTGGAAGAAACTAAACACAAATAGGGTCCATTTTGTTCCAAAATGATCCAATTATGTATCTCTTCAGATATTACCATTTGTGTGTTTGGATATGGGAAACACGATCGTCTTTTCTCAGAACAGATCACACAGCATTGCAGACACAACAACATCGGCGGGACACTACATACCTGTGGGTCTTGACTGTTTTGATTTATTATAGTGTCAAATCGGTGATGGTAAATACATGAAGACGGGTCTCGCAAGACATAATATTGGATATGCTGTGATCAAAGCTTTTCGGGTTCCCAATGATGGGATTAATCTGAAGGAACACGAGAAATATCTGATTTTTGTAAAATCAAAGTTGAATCCACGAGATCAGCCTAATCTGGCTCCCTTCTGTGTAATCCTTTTCATTTTCATTTCAGAGTAGCAATATTACTATGATGAACGAAATCGCACTGCATATCTTGTTCGTCCTTATTTCCATTACTGTCTCGACGCCCGTTTGAAGTTTATGAGTTTATCCTATTCTAACATATAGTTCACGTCCCTTCCCATCAGAAATGGAAAAGATTTGGATCTTCTATCAGTGTCTTCAAGTACATATTTATTTCTCTCTTAATTCTAGGCCTTAAAGCAACTCCAAGATGCTCATCTATTTCATGGAGATATCAAGCCTCAGAATGTGATGGTTTCATCTATTGGTTGGACCTACTTGACATATCCTCATTTTCCCCACATATGTATTCCTTCATTTCACTGACTTTGGCTATTACAAACCTGCTCAATTGGATGTGGAAGACAACATCTACAGTAGGAGAATCTTGTTCCTTATGAGCCTTAGCCTACTTTTCATATTTCTTTGGTACCCAAAAGCGCCATTCTTGTTATATTGCTCCTGAGCGTATTATTCAGAACAAACCGTATGTGTTAGTGATTGAACTTATCTTCAGAGGTCAGGAAGTAGCAAACAGAGTTTATCCTCCTGGTAGGATCCAGTACAAGTGATAATGAATAGAGTATAATGATAGCACTCCGCCTCCTGATCAGCCATGTAGTATTCAGTAGGTATGAGGAGTTGTGTTGAGGGTAGTTGGAGTAGTGATATCTTCTCTCTGGGCTGTGTTATGGCAGAGATGTTTACTGGAGGACAAGAACTCTTTGATCTGACGAGTCTGCTTCGATATCGAAATGACCCATCTTCTCTACCAGCTAACACTCTTCATCGTATTGAGGATGAACATGTGAAGGTAGTTTTGCTCATGGGTTCCCATGTAGGCACTCATTATGAGTATGATTTCTCGCAATGACCGTGATCGCAGGACTGCTGAACAGTTATCATATAGACCTATGATAATTAATAGGTATCTAAATGACTTTACAGACGATTCATCAGTTTTCCCTCCCTTGATGCGAGATGTAATTTATCCTCTATTCAGAGAGTGTATGATGCCTGAGAACTGTCAGGCAGACACACGTATTATGCTGGTGGTGAGTCGATATGCCCAGATTATGCGAGGTAGGAGAAGAAGGTGTGATTGAGTGTAGATATGCTGGGAGTGAAGAATGAACAGAAAGAAGAGGAGTATACATTTATGTGTTCGCAACTGAGTGAGATTCTGGCTTCAGAACGGCAGTTAAAGACCCAACAGAGTGTTGTGCAGAATGTTACTCCAGAACCTCATCAGCCAGATGAATTTAAGATTCGTCTTCAGGCTCTGCAAGAGGGAATTGCTGCGTTGCAGAGCCATATCGAAGAAAGCGAGAAGCCACATCAGGATGATCAAATACTTCGTACTCCCACACCGATGGAGGAATCAAGCTTATGCGAAGAGGAGATGGATGAAACAGTACCTGAGAAGAATCGTGGAGAAGAGTGTGTTGTGTTAATCCTCCCCTTACTGACGGCATCCTTACGTCATGTGAAGTACGCAGCTTCAAAGATGTTAGCAATGTCCTTGTTGACAGATCTGGCGAAGTATTTGAATAATGATGTGATTCTGCAGCGTATTCTCCCTCCAATCATGAGTGTGTTGAGTGAAGGTGATGGTTCTGCCAACGCACAGCATGAAGAGGATTACGCAAGTGTCTTGAGTTTGGTGAGAATCGTCATATCTCCTCATTCATAGGCAATTCGATGTATGACTCGCATTCTCTCCTATATCACATCACTTCCTCATACGGACTTCAATCTAATAACTCATTACATCATGCCAACATTGCGTCGTATTCAGGAGAAGTTGTATTTATTCTCTCTTCTCATGTTTAGTCCTTCGCAACAGGTTGCTCTGACTCTTGCTGAGTGTCTCACAGATATCGCCCTATCAGGCAAGCGACTACTCAATCTGGCTCAGAAGGAGAAGGTAAAGGATGCTCTACAACGCAATCCCACTGTGCCTGCGAATGAGATCAGTGTAGAGAGCAATTATCGTGAGGATATGACGAGACTGAGAAGCTCTGTGAAAACACTATTGATGCTGGCAATGAGTTACAGTGATGAGGAGATGCCTGCTGTATAGTGATGAATATGTTGATGAGTATAGATTGCATGTGCAGTGATTCGTCATATCGATGATTACTATAAGTTCTTTGGTCATAAGTACTTCCTTGAAGAGATTGCAAATCTGTTTCTTCAGAAGATTAATAGTAATTATAATTATGTTCGTTTCCTGTTCATTGATATGTTCACACTGCTCTATCGTTTGAGTAGTAACAGTCTGGAAGGCTGTATGAGATCCTTCATCAATGCTGTCTACAATCATCATCATCTCGTGGTTATCAAGGTATTATCTGTATTTGTAGCTCTGTTAGAAGATAAAGAGAATATCCTTCCTAAGGAAAATGCAGAGGAGATTATCATTGCCATAGTAAGGATAGAGAGAGGAAGTGAGATGTAGCGACCCTTACTTTTGCATCCGAATCCAGCTATTCGTAGCAAGGTGATCGATTGTCTGTTGCTAATGGAGCGTGTCTATCCAAAGCCTACAACTCAAGCTATGATGGTAGGATAGGTGAAGAGGATTGATCGTAGATTCGACTCATTCAGGATTATTACGATTGTCCTATTTTCTATATGCCATGGACACGAGAGGCATTGACTGTACATCTCTATGAACCTCTGACTGAGCAGCAAATGGCTGATGCAGAGCTGGCAGAAGCGATTGAACGAAGTGAGCAGAATTCTCTTGGACTTCGTACGGAGACAGAAGCAGCTACAGACTCGGTGTATCTAAACTTCGATATGGGAACAGATCTAGTGAAGCCCGATGTATTCACCAAACAGATGTATATGCGTGTGTTTATCCGTCAAGTATTCCAGCTGGATAAGGGTTATCTCTCCTTATTCGAATCACGCGTTCGCTTGGGTACTATGTATGATGATGGAACCTCCGTTGCCAGCAAATCACGTGCTGGCTCTGTGTATTCAAGAGAGATTGTGGGACCGGATCTGCCCTCTTATCTTGAAGCTCGTATCATGAAGAGTACTTGTAAATGAGATTATTAAGGATAGATTTGAATAATTGGAATCCACGAGGTGAACTAGTGAAGGCGATTCCCAATGAGATGAATGTGAGTGTAAAGAAATTAAGCAGTGCTCCAGTGAGAGTATCGAGAGAGACTGATTCATAGAAGAGTGACTTGTTGTATTGGGGTGATGCGATTGGACGTATCGGATATGTGGATATGCAGGGCAGAAACAAATCATATAACAATCATGTCATTATTCAGACTGTTGGAATATGACAGAGAAATGAGTGATAGAGTGGTCCTATTAACAATCTTAAGGTAATTGATGGAGGGGAGCGTTTACTGTACTCAACTCAAGATGGTCTTCTGAGTCTGCTTCATATTGAGTTCATTTTGACTGAATGATTTATATATAGATCTCGTGCGTCTGATTCCTTCTCGCAGATTATGGAGTATTCGCGTGCAGTTCCCACTTTAGTAATTATTTCCCCTCTCTTTCACTTTTAGATTACTGCTGTTGGGTCTTCGTCATCTCCATTTGCCTCCTGCTTCTTCTACTCTGCTCTCCGTGATGTGACTGTGTGTGATATGAGAGCCCATAGTCCTGTTCAGGTCTTACGACTCAACTCTTCCTTAGGAGCGATCTCTTCCCTTGTCTATGGTAAGACTCTTATTCTATATATCATACAGATGTGAATACAGATGTGTTGGTTGCTGGTACTACACGTGGTTACATTCCTGTTTATAATATGCGTTACCCTCTGTTAGTGAATCTGTGGCAGCAATCTGATGCTGCTTGTATCACTCATATGACCTTGGGACAGGAGTGTGTATATGAATCCACTCTTATATCTAGTACTCATGTTGATCCGACAGTATGGACAGCCTCCGGTGATAATCGAGTACATCTTTGGGACGTGAAGACAGGCGAGTGTATGTCTTCCTTGACTGTGTGCGAAGGCAGTGCGCCAATTGATGAGGTTGTATTGAATGCAGTCCCTGTACGAGTAGGTATCTAAGAGAATTATGAATGGTTAGGGTATTAATGATGTCTTGGGAACTGGATTAGTGAGTAAGCAATGTCGTGTGTATAAACACGGGATTTCTGCCTTCCTTCTGCCTCCTTATGTAACAGCCGAATCCAAATGTGAGGAATGGAGAGACGGATCATGACTAGATGCTCCAGCTTATATGCTGACAGCAGGAGGAGATCGTTGTGTGCGTTTCTGGTCGTTTGATTCGATGATTCCAAGTCACACAGTGTGTGAAGTGGAGAAGAGTGGTGTTCGTGATGTTTACCAGCATCAGGGAGCAAGGTATGTGTGTAGTGAGGAGCGAACGAAGACAAAACTGACAGTAGGAGAAGAAGTGAAACCGATTCATGCAACTGGAATCACAGGTGAGACTATTATTGTGAACTGACTGCTAGATGCTGTGATTGTGGGTAGGGAGAAGGAAGAGGGATTTGCGACAAGTTGTGTGGATGGTATAATTCGCATTTGGAATTGAAGCGTTGAATTGATTTGCAGTTGGAATTGAAGTATTGAATTGATATGCATTTGGAAGTGTTTGTTAATTGCAGTGAGTTTTCTCTCAGACCCAAACACACTCAACTAAATGTACTTTAAACTCTCACGTTCCTTTATCTTTACATATAGTAATTGCAAAACAGCAAGAACAACACCCACTCCAGCAAAGAGACGCAAAGATCCTACCTCACCAAAGAGTCCCGTTATGGATAGCAATCCAAAGATTCCAATGAAGACTTCACTAAGAGGAAAGAAGCCCCGACTGAGACAGAAGGCTGAAATATAAACAGGACAACAAGAGCAAAAGAGAGTAATATCTCGGATTCTCCGTACTCGTCTGTCGGTTAACAAGAAAAACAAAACGCTTGGATTTGGCTTGCTCATAGGGGCTTTCATTAGCAATATTTCCTTCACGAAGCGTACAAGACTAGTGACTACAAAAGGGAGAATTAGGTGCTTTGAATGATAAGCCACTCGATCCACAAGTGAGCGAGGTTGATGGTCTGAACTGTCCAATAACAGAAGGAAGAGAAGAGGAAGGAAAGGTAGAATTGAATCAACTGAATAGATACAGCAAGAGATTAGGAGTGTTATAAACGAGAGACAGACGGCTAGATTATTGATGATTATGGGAACTAATTGTCTAGAATGGGACTCGGATTGTGACTGGAGAGAATGAACTTGGTTGTTCTAATTATAATCCACTCATATTCTAGAATACTCTTGGATTTGAATTCATCGAAACGAGTTGAAGATGGAATAAAAGAGAATAGAGTAACTCCATCCCTATACACACAGAAATTGACGCTTGTGAAGTATATGTCAAGTAATCTATAATAATCAAGCTATTCAATCATCTACTGATTCCATTTCGAAGAGGATAATTCTTGAATATAGCATATCCAGTTCCCAGCAGTAGGACAGAAACAAGACCCCAAATACCCGCCCTAAGAATCAGGAATCTCAATGATGCTAACAGAAAAGGAAGTGAATCCCCCAGAAGGATTGTAAGTGAGGAAGGAGTCTGTAATGACAAGAATGTATGGAGCAGAAGAAGACCAAAAATAACCACTAAGGCATACAATAAGAGTCGAAGCACCTTATTGGGAGGGAAATAGGTCAAAGCAATATAGAAACCAAATGACAAAGTAGTGATGAGAGTGGTAATCAGTTGATAGAAATAGGCAGAAGGGAAGATGCGAAGAATCATGCCACACAGCACGAATACGCCAAGTGAAAGAATTGAATTAGGCTTCAGGAATCGACTCGAGATGGTTTCAGTGAGTTGAGTTGGATCTCCTGATTGAGAGAGGATATTTGTCAGATCGGGCTTCACCATCAGAAGTAGCATACAGGCCACAATCAAAAGCAGGGTAACGCGACGGAGGAGTGTGGCTGACTGGAGAGATACATGTGAACAGAAGTCCGTGAGTAGAAGACCAATGGAGAGAAGGAGAGACACTACATAAGAGAAAGGGGAAACAAATACCAAGCGTTAGAATCAATGAGAGATTCCTTGGGACAAAGTCGGCAAGAAAACTGACAACTTGTGGAAATCCAAGAATATTTACGAGAATTACAGTTCCAAGAAGAATTATGAATTCTTGTATTCCAAGACTCGTTGCAAATCGTGGAATGAGATATACAAGAAGGAGAGTTCCGATGAGGAGAAGTGCTTGAAGTGAATTTGTGAGAAGAAGAAAGGCCTTTGTAGCTGCGAAAGTGAGAGAGAGAAGTGTGAAGGATTTGAAGAGACGTCCTTGATGATAAAGCCTAGTTGAGAAAGAGAGAGAAGGATTACTTGAGCGTGGTTATTGAGGAAAGAATGGAAGTAGTGAAGATTAGAGAGAACTGATAGAGCTCGATGGATGCTGTGGATGAGAGAGAGAACCCAAGGATACTGTGAGCAAAGTCAATGTGAATGTTAATGAGGAAGAATTCTAGAGCGAAGAGAAGAGTAGTAAGTAGGAAAAAGAGACAATTGAAGAAGAGAAGATACTTCTCATTGAGTAGACTCCCTGGAATTGTTAGTACTACTGCGAGGAACGTAATAAGTAGGAAAAAGAGAGGTGTTGAGAGAGTAGAAGGAAGGGAATATTGAATAGAGATGAAGATACGATAGAGAAGACGAGAAATCAGGACAAAAAAGGGAATTGCAAATCCTAGATAGTGCTATTAATGATAATGAAGAAACAAGTGTACACGAAGACAACGGTGATAATAGAACTGAACAAGAAAGAAGGCACTGAAGAGGAGAATAGCAAGAGTAAGAAGGGAGGTATGTGAGAGTATACTAAGGAGGAATACAGCAAGGAGGACAAGAATAACACTGAGAAGACGTATGCGTTGTCTAGAGTGATGAGAGAAGAATGAAATTACCCTGTGAAACAAAGGAGATGGGAGAGAACAGGAAAGAGAAGACAAAGAATGGAGACAGTGATACAGAAGTGTGAGAGGAGAGGAACGTGAAGAAGAACTAACTGACAGAGGAGAAGGGTTTGGATTAGAACGAATCCAAAAATGAGTTTGAGAACTTGGAGACGAGTCACATCGATTTCTATGAATGAGGACTCTAGTGATGGATTACGCATCCAAACGAAGTAACGACTCGATAGAAGACCTAGAAATACGGCCCATGGTGCACTTAAAAGAATTACCATCTGAAGGAGGAATCGTAGTGGATCTGTCGATAGAGTTGAGAAAGCAGAGAATATGAATAATGTAAGCGGTAAAAGTGTTGCTAGAATGAAATATACCCAGACTTCGAATTGATGAGCACTTTCATCCCAACCCACTCGGAAGAGAAAGAAAAATGTTACTAGCAAGAATTGGAAGACAAAAGGGGCCACCGAACTGGACTGGATGAGGAGAAGAAGGGTTATAAGGAGTACTGAGAGGGTAATGGGATAAACAACATTTCGAATACGTAGTACAAGCTAGGAATGAAACAGTCCATGAGTTTTAACTCCACGTTTTGAAGCAGAAATGAATGATGAAGACTGTAGAGCTAACCATATATCTATAATTACATACTATAATTAAAGTTACATAGACAAACAATCATTTGTGTTAAGAAAGCATAATAGGGAACTGTTGATATTGACAACCTAGAGATGAATCCAATACAGAAACACATTCTTGTAATAATAATGAAAGTGGTACCAAGAAAAGAGATTCGTTATAACGAATGAGGCACCGAATACTTGTTTTTGTCTTTGAAATCAGATTTCATATTGACTGATACCGTTTACAGTTGTTGGTAAGGTCAAAAAAGAAAATAGTAATTACCGAAGCGGCAAGAAACCCAAGAATGCTACTCATAAGCGAAAACATGCAAATAGACGATTTTCCACAAAGAGAGTACATAGAAAAGATGATTAGGAATAAACTAAGAGTAATCCATGAGGATGTCAAATTGTTGACGTTTGACATAGTTCCAGACCACAGTCGGCTATTTCTACTGATGACAGCAAAATAACAAAAAGGACATCATCTAGACTCTCTGAAAGTAGATTCCTATTCAAACAAACAGAAAAGTACGGTTTTCCATACACAGGATAAGGAGATTGGGACGTTGATGAGTATGCAGCTACACCTTGAGGATAAGGAGAATAAGGATTCACTCCTTGTTTAGGTATGTTGTCTACTGGATTCTGCGGCTGTGGAGGATACTGGGGTTGTTGTGATTGAGGAGGATACTGGTACTGAGGAGGATATTGAGGTTGCTGAGGAGGATACTGAGCCTGCTGGGGTTTAGGAGGATATTGAGGCTGTTGAGGGGGATACTGGGGTTGTTGAGGGGGATATTGAGGTTGCTGAGGCGGATATTGGGGTTGTTGAGGAGGATATTGGGGTTGTTGAGGAGGGGGATACTGTGGTTGCTGCTGAGGGGGATATTGAGGTTGTTGAGGAGGATACTGAGGTTGTTGAGGAGGATATTGGGGTTGTTGAGGAGGAGGATACTGTGGTTGCTGCTGAGGGGGATACTGAGGTTCTTGTGATTTAGGAGGATATTGAGGTTCTTGTGGTCTGGGTTGTGGTTGAGGAGGATATTGTGGTTGAGCTGGGTATTGTGGTTCCTGAGGCTTCGGCTGAGGGGGATATTGTGGTTCCTGAGGCTTTGGCTGAGGAGGATATTGGGGTTGTTGAGGAGGATATTGGGGTTGTTGAGGAGGATACGACTGTTGAGGGGGGTATTGAGGTTCATGTGACTGAGAAGGATACTGAGACTGAGGATACTGCATCTCTGGAGGCTTAAAAGGTAATGGTTGAGAATAGGAGGTATGTGACGGACTTGGAGGATAGTTAGTTCCTGTTGGATATGCTTGTGGATGGACAGGTGGAGTTACATTCTGTTTCGTAGCTCCAGGATAAGATGGATTGCTTGGTGAATATCTACCGACAGGAGCAGGAGGATAAGAAGGCACAGCCTCAGGGAGAGAAGCAGGATATTGGGGAGTCATAGCTGGAACAGTTCCAGGAACTGGGGGATATGAAGGAGTAGGTTCTGGATAGGGAGCCACTATAGAACTTGTACTAACAGGTTTCAAAGGTAGCTTTGGTTCTCTGGCTACTTCTTGACTACGATCACCATAGATATTCATTGATACACCTTGAGTAGTGGGAACTGGAACGGGAATTGGATCAGAATAGCCGGCAGTTTGCGTAGGAGCGACAGGAAGTGGCTCAGGAAAACCTGATGGAATTGAACTAGGTGCTACAGGCAGCGGCTCAGGATACCCTCCCTGAGCTTGTGTAGGTGCCACTGGATAAGGAACAAGACCCTGAGAAGATGCAGATACGGGATCGGGGAAGGCAGCAGGCTGAGAAGGAGCAACTGCCTGGGAGAAGGCATTGCCTCCAGCATTTTGAGATACTTCATCCTTACGATAGAATAAAAGAATAGGCTGATAAGCGGCCTGGACACAATGATCAATCATTGATGCATTATCCTCAAAGTGTCTGAACTTGGTGTCATTGCACTCCATCCAGTAGAAACGACCCTGGTATTCATACAAACACATAGCAACATAATGTTTTCCTTGATATGAATGAATGCATAGAACAATACCATAGTACAAAATCATTCCCGAGAGATGGTAATTGATTGGAGTTTGCTCCATAGCGACATCACGAGTCAACTTTGCTGCATTCAGTGGCATCACCAAGGACTATTTATAACCATAGCATTCATGATTTACATAATACAAAGGACGAAGTCGTTCCTTCTCCATATAATCACTAGCAACGATAAAACTCATAGTGAATACTGGTGGGAAGCTGGATAGTACATCACTAACGATTAACTACATCAAACATAATTACCATTTACAGAAGGTTCCTGGACAGCCAGCAGACAACAGACAACGAGGATAATCTGTTTTCATGGCGTACAATAGAAGAGTAGCAAGATAATCTCTTTGCTCGATTTGCATTGACTTGTAGAAGTCCATTCCAGCCAAGATTTGTTCCACGGTCACTTGATAGAAGAAGCGAGTTTGCATAGGGCCCTTATCATCTCCACAGTAACTACAGATGCTCTTCTCGTGCATTGCAAAGCCAAAGAACTAGGAATGATTCAGTGTCAATATTGGTACACTGTGGCTCATACAATGAGGTTTATCGTAAGCTGTCATATCAATAGAACAGAAGCCACTCAGATTGTGGATATACTCAAGTAAGTCTTGCTAAGGGTGATCAGTTCTGCTAATATATACGAAGACTTCATAGGCATCAGCCATTTCGTTGTTTCCTTGTTTGTAAAACTCAGCTAATGAGTTGCGAAATGACACTGCACTCAGCGTATTTACTGTTGTTTGACTGTCATAGACTTGAAGGAATTCCTAAACAGATCACTTCATCACTTCACCAATACTCGCAGTGTGCAATATATGCAGGTGCACTTCCCTTGACCGTTATCTAGAAGTCAATGGACTAGAGTAATGATTGACTGCTTTGATGAGGAATGCACCCTGTAACAATAGCATTCTTAAACTCTTTGATATTCCAAAGATTCTACTCATAACATGAGAGATGAATAACCTTCTTGAATGATACTGTTCATGAAGCATAGATTCGACCCGCCAAGATTGGCGAGAGACTGGAAAGCAGGTTTGCTCATCAATTGAAAGATTGTGATGTGATTGAGAAGCAAGTCATCGTTTACGGGAATTTGTTCTTCGCGGCAGAGATTCGGTTTATCTACATTAATATCCATGAAAGGGATTTCTTCGCCCAGATAAACAGTGTACTACTTTGGATACATTGATATGTAACTGTCCGAGAGTGGGAATGCACTTCATGAGGAATGTACATGTGTCTTGAGAGCTTGTTACTTCACTAAACTCTCTTACAAAGACTTCTTATTATCGATTTCACAGTGGATTAGTTTTTACATAACTGGCGAAACGCCTTTTTGTTCGGTAAAGCACACAAAACAAAGAAGATGCCTATTCTTGCTGATTATTTCATGTCGGTCACAGTTCCTCCAACGGGTAGGATTCTCCAAGTTCTGGGTTACACGAAGAGGAGAACATTGGACTAAAGAACCCTCCTATTGTTGTTGTAGACCGGTATCCATTGGAAGATCACAAGAAACATCGATTTCCAGAGAATTCACAATATGTTGGTGTTATGTAGGAGAATGAGACGTAGTGCTGTATTCCTGGAGATGCAAAAATTACATACGTGAAGAAGGAACGTAGACGACCCTACATTTTTACGTTTTGTTTTACTCTTGAGTTTGAATCGTTATTGAGCGTTGATAGGTAGTGACCGATCTCGCAGTTACGGTACTTCGTTGTTTTATTATGAGAAGTTGAGTAGTTTTTCGGATTCAGATGTGAATTGTAGAGATCGATGGAGAATATCGACTTGACAAAAAAGGACGTAACCTCTATGTTCCTAGAGCATTATGCGTCTTGTCGCACCAACCTATTTTCTCTGTGTTTAATGTGTTTCTTCGAGAGTTGTACAGAAATGCGATTCTCGATTCGGAAGATCGGTTTGCTGATGAGCAAGACCCTATTCCGAAGGTAGATTCCTTCGAAGCCCTGTTACGTAAGGGCTCCATTTGTGATGCTATTGTGGAGGACGAATTTGCTTGTATTCCATGTATGAACTGAGTTTGTTGTGATAACTGATAGTGGAAAGACATATTCGTCATTTTGTGGATTTTTGCCCTTCCCTGGACCTTGGCTCCTTGACCCAAGTAAGAGCGAGTGGTATGGATGAAATATAGTTGACAGTCTTTCAAAAGATCGTGTCAATTCGTATGCCTCCCAAAACCTGTCTTCCATTCACGGATAAACTCTGCTACGAATGTCTATTTACATCGTTGTCACCAAAGAACATTGCCAAGGCACTAGCTGCAGTGATTCAGGAACGTCGAGTGTTGTTGGTGTCTGAGCAGATGGATTCGCTTACTCTTTGCGCACAGGCTCTTAATAGCCTTCTGTATCCCTTCCGTTGGTATCATCCATTTATTCCCATTCTCCCTCTTACAATCACAGAGAGTATTTCGGTTTGACTCTCTTTCCATTGGTCATTCATAGGCCTCCTTCCCATTCTTATTTGGAGTGACTGCGAAACAGTTCCAAAGTGATGAATGTCAAGCTAATCTCGATGGAGTGATAGTTATACATCTTGACTATGATAAGGTTGTGGAATGTAGAAGTAATGAGTTTTAGATTGTTATTCCAAAGAAAGCTTCGTTTTTAGAGTTCAACAGATCGTTTGTTAAGCGTCTAGAGAAGAAAATGGAGCATCATATTCCTCCTCCAGCGAGTCCTCTATGAGTTGGTTGTATCATTTGTAGCACGTGTTCTGTATTGCAATAATCAAAACATCTCTGAGTCCTCCTTTTTGGTGTTTGAAGTGGTGTTTGGCCCTGGCAAGTTGGGCATTCGTTTGCGTTCTAGACAAACTGTGTTGTATGAAGGACAGAAGAGTGTGGAATGTGCCTACTTGGATCAGATTGATGAAGACGATATGACAGTTACTGGCCCAGGGAAGCGAGTGGCGCTGTTGAAACGGGAACCTGTTGTATTATCGGTAAATGGAACGAGTGTGATTGGAAAGGAGTACAAGGAAGTGAGGAAGATTGTAGAGGAAGAACGTCGACCTCTTTTATTGCGCTGTCAGATTGGTGTGGCTCCCGCGGTGATGTCGTCTCTATTGTTGCCTTCGTCACGGTCATTCCAGTCATCTCCTTCGGGATTGGAGGCATTACGTTCTAGTGCTGTGTTAACAAGTCAGGAAGAAGTGGAGGAGTTTCAGACAATGATCCAGAACTGTAAGAGAAAGGGAGAGGAGAGTGAAGTGGTTCGCACATCGTCAAAGGAAGGAGATGACTTGAGCATTACCTTTAGTACAGACTATGAGTCATCTCATGGTCCATCGCTTCCTTGGTCTCCTGTACTACCTACTCCTTCGGAAGAAGAAGCAACTCGTATTCATCGCTATTATAATTATGTGTCTCCGTCAGCGAGTTCGGATGGTCCTTCGATGACAGAGAAACTGTCAACCACAAGTAGTATGGATGTAGGACTGAGAGATGGTTTTGAAGTAGATGGTGGACTTCATTGAGTCGATCCGCGTGACTTTCATGTTGGAGTTATGTCGACTTATTGGGCACTATAAGAAACACTTCCGTAGAGGTCTTAGTGGTAGTTGATGTGTAGGGGATGTCCCTGAAGGTGCCGAAATGAATAAGATTTTAGATAAGAAGGGGTTCATGCGTGAAGTGGAGGAGGAAGATGAGAAGTTTGTGAAAGGATTGATGAAAACTCAGTTATTTCAGCATTTCATTGAGGATGCATTTGAATATGAGGACAATTATGAGATTAATCTATTTAATGACTGTGTGGAAATTCTGCGAGGAATGGATGATATGGCGGAGAAGTATATTCGTAAGCAGTTGCAGCCTTCCAACTGGAAGTTGACAGAAGTGGTGGTGCCTGCTCCAAGTGGAACTGATTTGCCTGAGGAGTGAGTGCAAAAGTGAGAAATGATGAGTAGTTGGCAGGAGCAAGAGTATATGCGTGATATGGATCGATTCCCTCGTTTGAATGCATTGTGGTATGGGCCAAAAGAACGCCGAATGAAGGTTGAAATGCCTGTTGATGTGCCCACGACAATTGTGCCTGAAGACATGAAGAAAATGGTAAAGGAGATGAGGGCATTGAAGAAGTGATTTGTTTGTTGAATTCTAATCAGAATCTGATTATAATATGAATAGGGTTGTTTTGGATAAGGGAAGAATACTTTGTCCTTTTACTAACAAACAGACTGTACGAAGAGAAAACGTACTTATTGACGTGATTCAGGATCTAATGTAGCAGGGGATAAACTCCGACCTCGAATAATACCTCTCAACTCGTTAAGAAGATTCGTGCTTGATGAAGAAGTTGACTTCGAATCACACATCTTCAAATATCTTGCTATCTACATTTCATTCTCTTTCCCTTTCCCTACACAACAAATCACGTCAACATTTCCTTCTTCAATCAGTTTCACCAACATAGCATTCTCCTCTTCAGAGA
>JANPWN010000822.1:0-18201 GCA_027406425.1 Blastocystis sp. subtype 8
GAACTGTACACATGCTTGTCCTAAGAATCTTAATCCTGGTCGTTCTATTCACAAGCTGAAGCATGCTATTCATAAGATGCACTGAGCTTTTCGTAATTACATTCTTTTTTTGTGTTTGAGATCACTACCAAACTGACTCGTTCACATTTCATATTCTGCCGTGGTGAATACTAACTATCAGTTAAATGTCGCACGATAAGTATCGAGGCTATTATTGTCTTTCGTGGACGTGCTGGATATTTATAGTGCTAGCCCTAGGAATTATTGGAGTGGGATTTGTAGCAGAATTCAAGCCGGATCTCATTCCTGTCGTTGGCCTTGAGAGATATTCTTTTTGGATAAAAGTATTAGGGGGAGTTCTGGCTGCTTGGGCCTTCTTAGGTGTTTGTTCTAGTTGTGGTGGGTGTCTTATCTTTTTCTTTTCTATCGCATCAGGGATTCTCGCTGTCACCTTCTTGGTTCTTGGAGGAATAAGTACTCTGTATTGTTTCAAAACTATGGTGATTTCTGCATATATTTCTTATTTGTAGTCTGAAGATGGAGATGGGAGAATTACCAATGTCATATTGACCCAAATAGAAACTTGGGTTCAAACGAGTGAGTCTGTGTCTGTATTTAATGAAACGCAATACCTTCTTAACTGCTGTGGTTTTGATAACTATCAGAAGACACATCCTGATTGTTCGGCTTTAGCTAATTGCAGAGATGTAATACAGAGAGACTTATCACTTATCTTTGAAATACTTGCAATCCTTTGTGCTGTATTTGTCGTTTACTTTCTCTTCCTCTGTATACCTGCTTGTATTCGTATGAAGAGCTTTACGCGCTTCCCTCGTTGAGATTGTTTGTAATTAAACATGCTACGAATTTACTCTTTTCTGGAATTCCTTCGGATCAAGTAGAAGAAGATTTGCTGCCTCTTCATTCAATGGATCTGCAGGATTTGGTTCACTCAGCAGGTACTGCAGTGAATATGCCACTTGAGATAGGTCGATCGAGGGCATCCAGTCTTCTCTTAACACGTTAAGACATACATGACCCTCTTCATCGATATTAGGATGGAAAATCTATGTCGGAATCTTCACTTAAACCCACTGGAGTTACGAGTCTCACCTTATATGGTTCATACGGGAAAAAATCAGGGATTGAAACATGGAATTCGAATCTATATTCTATTTGCCATAACTTTTCCTACTCCCGATTGGCATAATATCCATAGATTGGTCGAATGAGTAAGTTGACATGTTGAATATCGTTGAGATCATTGATTTTCAATTGAACTCCATCAGTTTCCTCAAAGGAATCCAAATCTACTCATTTATTCTCAAAGACCACTAACAACCCTTCCGTATCCGTTCATCTCTCATGGATGTATTGTAAATATCTCTAGCAGTATCAACATTCTTGTTAATCATATCTCGGATGTGAAGCATGATTAGCCTTGAAGAATGAACTTAAAAAAACAGTCAATAGAACAAACAGCCACCAATTATAAGGAGAAGAATAAACACTGCAATGCAAGTACAAAAAAGATAGATCATGAAAAGGGATGTTCAAAGAAAGCTTGTATCCGAGGATCTGACCACATTGGAGTGCAACATTCCAATTCTAGGGGATGAAAAATACCAAGTGTTACTCACTTTTAACAAATTGGTTCAAATAATAGACACGATGTTTGCAAATACACTCACTAGTCTTTGGTAACATAAGAAACCTAGAGGGTAATGTGGGCTAAAGATGAGCAAAAGAGATAAATCCAACCATATCAGACCATTCAAAATCATCCAAAACACTTGTAAAATACACAAAATCGCTAAACCTCCTCCATACAATGGTAATTGAAGATTCAAGCTGAGTCTCTACTTTATACTCAGCATATCGGTGAAAACCACAGCCAGTAATCCTGTAGTCCTACAACCATCAATCGAAACACCCAGTTTGACAGTAACAGCTAAATGGACTTTACTGCTCATATTTTCGTTTGCAATATAGAGTAACTTAATGTACAACTGAGATGAAAACAGAAAGTCATTCTGCTTCATTTCAGCATACTAGAGATAAGTCTGGCTTCACAAACATATGGAAGAAATACTAAGGTCAGGTAAAATCTCCTCCATCATGGAAAGATAGATATGGAGGGCAAGATAGAGAAAATGCTTGTACTGATTTGTGAGAAGAAACAAACTGGTAGTAATATTGTACATAGAAAACTATAAATGTTTTTCTGCATTATTCAGGGCATCTTGAACACTGATGGGAAGGTTCCGAGCACACTGAATTACAAGTTCCTAAGGTTTATTCCATTCACTTAGCTCTACTTTTGTAAATAGTGGAATAATCCCTGGTCGCTTCCAGCGTTTATCATGTGCTATCTCTCGCAGCTGACGAATTACTTGTCTCATAATTTCGTTATCCATTGCATGCTGTTTGTACAACTGCATTGCTCTACTTCCCTGTGGCTGAAGAAAGGGATGCTGAAGGAGACCACCCGGACCTTCAATAGGAGGTCGTCGCTTTGGATCTCGTTGCAAGCATGACTGAATGACATCCAGAAGCCAAGGATTTCTTTAGATGAACAACAAAAGGTATGCATACGGAATTGGAGGGAACGGAATCTCATAGGAATCCTGGGTGATTGCAACTAATTTCTGTGAAAGAGGAAGGTTTCCCCATGGTGACTGCTGATAGACAATTTGATAGAGAATACATCCCAATGACCACACATCCGTGGACCTTCGTATCTATTCTTAATCTGCTTTACACACCCTTACTCGAACTCCCTTATTACCTGCTCCATCCCCCACATCCAACAGAGCTTCTGGAGAAATATAGTTAATAGTTCCCACTTGACTCTCTCGGAGAACACTTGTAGCTTCAGCTGACATCGCACGAGCGATCCCAAAGTCAATCAGTTTCAAGGTTCCCTTTACAAATAGGAAATTTGCAGGTTTGAGATCACTGTGAATGATGTTATGTTGATGAATCACACTGACGGCTGTAAGCATCTGTTGCCATGCGAAACGAATCATATTGATATCTAGAGTTTTATTTCGTTTCTTCATATCTGCAAGAAAGCACTTGAGGTCTGCTTCACCGCATTCCATCAACTATCAATGAATCCATTGTTACACTTTTACAATGAATAATTCCTTTGTATCTGTTCGTAACTCGTAGTCAATCATATTAATGATTCCCGGATATCCACGTAGTTGCTCCAGCAGTTTCACCTCATTCACAAAGTCATTATACTGGTAGGAGGGAATATTCGCCAAATTGACACATTTTAAAGCAAATATCTCATTTGATTCA
Source organism: Blastocystis sp. subtype 8 (assembly GCA_027406425.1). NCBI lineage: Eukaryota > Bigyra > Opalinata > Blastocystidae > Blastocystis > Blastocystis sp. subtype 8. The sequence goes on from JANPWN010000822.1 coordinate 3,310, forward strand.
TCCAAGACACGATACACAACACAACTGCCGCCCGTTCCGATCTTCTTTAGTTTGATGAATGACTTCCCATTTACCGTGATTCGATCCTGAAGACTCTTTGGATCAGAGTGACGTCGTTCTACAGCGGGTGGAGGCATTCCATCTTCCACGATAGATGACTTGCCAGATGTACCAGAGTGACGTTTAGAATCATTTCGACTCTTTGGCAACACATTTGGAGATTCAGAGAGAGAGGGAACTCGATTGGGTTCCGGAACAACTGGAATACGATTTACTTCAACAGAACTTCGCTTTCTAGATTGAATTCCTGTTTCTATCTTAGAAACACTCGTATGAACATCTATATGATCTCCATACTCCACATCTGGCATCGACTTCGCAACTCGACGAGCTCCACCTATCCATAATCCAAGTCAACAACCAATACCTGATTTGAGCAACAATGGTCTCCATGACATTGATCGATTACTCTCCTTGTTCGGCGTATTCATCAATCAACTAGATCATCATACAATTAATGATGAATGAGTGCCAGAAATCAGACTTATTTTCTCTATTCATTCAAATCCTTCGTTTACTCGAACTGTGAAGTATTTGTGAAGATGAGTGTACTCATCCTTCTCTTTGTTTTCCTGAGTATAACTGTACATTGTCAAGGAATTCGGGAAACAAGAACTTCTGAAACTGCCTCACTTAGTTACGGGAACGACTACTACGAGTCCTTGTTTACTGTAGATATTTTCCTTATAAGTATAAAGAATAGCGGCTCGTCGATTCGACTGAATTCAACTCCTTGGCTATATCAGGTACATTGTTATATTTTGCAAATATGACATCGACTGTACTAGTTGTTAGGTTAGCACTAACTTGCAGATTGATAAGTACATTCAAACCATTAGTCGTGTCCAGGTTGATACCTACCTCATTCTACTCTCTCCTAATTCAACCGGTTCATCTTCATGTTCCATTACATATCAAGGTTCCGATCTTTCTTCTCTTGATCGGAAAATGGATATATCCTTTTGTGTATATTTGTCCTTTTGTCTTTGACGATCAATCCGATTTAGTAGCATATCTCTCTTCCTATCCCACTCTTTCCATTAGAGTATATGTGAGAATCATTATTGATTCGTAGCAAGAGGAGTTGGATGAAAATCTTCATGTTGTATTAGATATCCAAACTCGATTGTCTTTTCTCCCGCCCTCCTCTTCTTTCCTTTTTCTTTCTCTACAGGGATGTTCGTGCAGTCAAATCCATCAATTTGCGTATTATCTAACGGCATATCCAAAAACATGTATTCCATTTAATAGGAATGTGATGTACAGTATATCTGTTGAGCATTTTCGACTTACTGGATATTGATGATTCAAAAGAAGACGTTATGAAGGTAGCATCAGTTGGTCTTTAGATTCTCGTTCATTTTTAGATCTATGTTAAACCATCGATGGAGAGTAATTTTGAATCCTTTTGTAGTTCGTCTTCTTCTATTCCTTGTAATTGGAATGGCCCAGCTTTAACTTTGGCTTTTGGATCCTTTTATGATGCCTACTATCCCTTTAAATCAAGTGATGCGATTTGTAACTCTGTATATTCTTTTTTATCTAGTCTTCAATTTGATTGCTCCATATGGTACACTTCGGAAGAAACCTATTTTCTGTAAGTTTGAGGAGTTTATTTTATTGAAGATGGATTATTCAACTCCTCTCTTGCTGGGTTGATTAAACAGAAAGTGAATGAAGCCAATTCGGAGACTGTTTTGAGAGAGTATCTAAAAGAGATTCCTCAGTTCAGTGATAACCACTGCGTAATTATTTCATGGTTCGATTCATTGTACTATTTGTAATCGCATCATCACATAGAAATCACTTTCTTTATCACTCCGGATGTGTTATTCCAACAGGTAATTCTGTAACAACAGCAGATTATATTGCATTCTATTTGAAACAGGGATGGAATCGATTGCCCAATGAGCTTCGAGATAAAGAAGTAAATATTTCAGTTAGTGTTGTTTATGATATCCTTTGAGTTCTGTCTACCAGAATCCTTCACTTCATGTCTTCGTGAATTAGTGCTATCTCCTCAATATCGCCAGATTCAATCCCTCAATTTAGATTACTCATACCAAGAGGCACCTGTTTTGGCGAAGGAAGTTCGTCATTTGGTGATTTCAAATCCTGTGCGTTCAGTGGTTAACATTACGAATCAGGCATGTATATTGGAGTTCTTTGATGGATAGGTGTTTGAGGGGATCCATAACTTGTACCTCGTGAAACCTGGTGAAGGAACTGGCCTATTAATGAAAGCACAGTTAAGTGACTCTCTTGGTGACTCGCTTTCTATGCTATGCGATGTGAACGATCTGCAGTGCTGGAGATTTACAAAGAATGCACTCTTCGCTTTTCGTTCCTCTGACTATTTTATTAAGATTTCTGCTAATCGCTTGTAGAATAAACATGTTTTCCAAACATACCAATCACTCGCCGAAACATTCATAACTTCTATTGCTGAATACTTATTGCTTCAATTCATGATCAGGAAGGTGAGGCAATTTGGCGAATTCCTCCTCATCCACACTCACCACATCATACGTCAAGTCCTGCAGTTCACGAGCATCTGGACGAGGAACCACAGCAGGAGTATCATCCTCCTCATCGAACTCAGGAGGCAAACGATCGTAGATAAGACCACGACGTTCAGGATGCACAGTATTAGGATTGGGATTGTAAGCATAGGTAATGTCACGAATACGCTTATCCTCAGCATCTGCAGCATCTACTAGCAAATCCTCATATGACTTGCTTGTTTCCGTAAAGTGCATCTTTGCAATCCTTGAAGCATTCTCGCACATTTCTTTGATTTCTTGTCTCTCCTTCTCTGTCAAATCTCGAACTTTGCGAGCAGGAACACCAGACCACATTTCACCACTTCCAACAGTTTTTCGAGGAGTAACTATAGAACCAGGAGCAATTGCAGCCCCTTCACAAATATGGGCGCCATCAAGGACAACAGCCCCTTCACCAATCAGACAGTCGTTATCAATTGTGCAGGCATGAATAATGGCACCATTGTCTATATTATATTCACCTCCTTGGATTACCTATGAAACAATTATCGCCGATATAGGTAGGGATCTGATTTGGAGGACTATCAACATGCACAACGACATTATCGCGCAAATGAGTATTTGTACCGATACGAATAGGAGCGACATCTGCTAAAACATAACGCTCACGCTTAAATACTACCTCGAACTGTACTTCCATACCAAACAGAAGAATCCTTTCCAATCAGAGTATCTCCAGAAACCGTCGCTGTAGGCGCAATGAATGAGGCTTTTGAAACACGGGGAGCATGGTGCTGAAAACACTCAATACGAGAGGACGGTAGCACTTAAGAATCACAAAAACAACACCTTCCTTCCTACATTCTTCAATTACAGCATATCGACCTTCCATCTTGACTCCCATCTTATCAATTCCTCTTCCAAGGGACTTACACATCTTCCCAACCGTTCTCAAACATGCTTCCATTATTGAAACTAGGCACTAAGATGGAATTGAAAGGCCCACTTCGACTGGAACCAATACCAAAACAATGCATGTGCAACAAACACATCTAAGAGCAACTAGATCACTTCAACATTAGTAGCATCACTCGTCTCATCCCCTTCTCGAATGTAGCTAGCAATGTATCCTCTACACAATGGACACTGCTTTATCATACACACACAATACCTGCAAACGAGTTTATGTCTGCATGGTAGTAAAATAACATCATTTAGATTAGAAAAGCAGATAATACACTCATTATTCTTCCCATTCTCATTTCCATTAGAAAGATAAATTGACTATTCATTACTCATTCATCCTAAAATCTACACGAGGGATAAAAATGCCATCAGCGCAAATGTTAACACGACGTATCAATGTTGGCGAAATAGTTCGCAAGAAATGAATGACAAGAATCTGAATAAATTTTGGTTTCGTATGTCGGATCTTCGGATTTGAGGCATCACTGAGTCTCCTATTGCTTTCTGCTTTTGAAGGACGGATGAAAAGTCGCTGACGTTCCTCGCGCGTCTGCTCCTTCATCCGTTCACTTACTGAACGATTCACATTCAACATGGCTGGTTTCTCCATACCATTGGAACTAAATTCATTAACTTTCAATAACATTACCTAGAAAAATCTTGACTCGTGCGACAAGTTTCATGTACTCCCTCGGACTCTCTCCGAGGCTCATCCCAAAGGACCATTACCAGCGGTAGAATTTCATTTGCTGTTCCTGAAGAATGCTGACCGGCCTTGGGAACTGTAGAGGTTGATCTACCTTTAGATGAAGGATTATCGCCAGGCAGTGGACTAAAGATAGAAGAGCAATATGAAGAACGCAAAAGTGATGTTTGGGAATTGACTTGGCGTAGCATCTTCAAATCCGACAACTGCTCCGAGAAGATTGCAAGCGATTCTGCATTTAAATGATAAGATGAAAGTTCTGCTAGAAATGAGACAAAGGAGAAATCTCTACAAAGCATCTTTTCAGAAATTGGCATGTTATATGACCGAGATGAATTCGTGGAGAATACAGATGAACACCCATTCTTAGCACTCTCCCGTAATGTCTACTATTGAATTCAATGCTATTCACTCACCTCCATAATCTCCTGAAAGGTAGCTGTTGCAGCACGATCGTTTGTACCTAAAAAGGGATTCAGAAAACTTCGACGAAAGGTTGGATCCTTATCGCAAATCACTATTTCTCAATCAACTAGAAATTGTCAACCTTTCGCCAAATCCTTGCAGCAACGTTTAAAACTGGATGCAGGAACTGACCAAAGCAATTGACCCGAATATTGGGAAATAGCATCCACTGTAAAATGAATCTCCTTGGTACCATCTTCTTTCGTCTACAACTAGTTCCCCACATAGATTACTACCTCCAATTTTAGACTATCTCGATTCAGGACACACGGAACCACCACCTGTTCTATAGGGATTGGCTTACATCCCGAATTGTATTCCAGATACTTGGTCAGGTGTTCAGGCGTAAATTGGCGCAGAATATCCACATCTGTTCCCAGCATATCAAACACAAGTGCATTATTGCTGGTCAAGTGAGATCCAAGTTCCTTGATATGTCTTTCTTTCACAGCGATTCGGAAGAACCCTACAATGAAGTTTTAGAAGAGGAACTACAAACAAAGAGTGAAATAATTGTAGCAACAATGAATAAATTATACACTTCAGCTGCCAACAAGGAATCAACTCCATCATCATTCAACGGGTTAAAAGCCGCTGAAGAGGACTCCCCTACTATTTTCTTGAGCACAGGAAGTAAGAGAAATCCTTGTTTCATCTACCTGTACGATAAGTGAAAGCGAAACGTTGTTAGGATTATAATATTTGGGAGCCCAACAACAAAGAATAGGACTAACATCTGTGTTGAACAAACAAATCACTCCTTCTTCTCCTTAATATCATTTCCAAAGAAGTAGAGATAATAACCATATAGCGAAACAACAAGAAGTGGAATGTGCAAGATAACCAAGGGGATCTGATTATACGACATGAACAAGACAATCGCACTCACTCCAAAGATGGAACATACTAAAGTGAGAATCCCAACAAGTCGTCGATTAACATGGGGATAGTAAAGGAGAAGAATAGAAAGAAGAGTAGGAGAAACGTAGCAGAAAGCGGCTCCACCCTCACTATGGATAAGGGTATAGAGGGAGAAGTCCCATTTGCATTGCATATTATCACACACCACAGGATACCAAATAAGAATAGGGAAGAGGAGAAGAAGCCACAGACGATTCTTATGGAGATACTCAGATTTGAATTGGTTTTCTCTGACAATCAGCTCATAAATAAAGTAGCCTGCTACATACACCATTGCCACTGTATTTGACACAAGCCAGACATAGTCCCACTCTTCAATATCTCCCATAGATTGAAAGATCCCAAGTAGCATCATTGAAACAAATCCAAAAAGACAGAAAAGAGTGTTCCATCCGCAAAACGCAGCTATCAAACACACAACCCACACCAATTTGATGTAAGGAAAGAGTTGAGGATACATGAAGGAATAGGGCTGTGATAGAACCTTGTAGATGACAGAGGGAAGATCTGGATACTCGATATCACTGTCACAAACTGGCTTCATGAAGATAAAACTTAAAAGAATGAATACAAAAGGATACAGCATTTCTCAAAAGAATAAGTGAATGGTTTGACACACACTCACTTCCCGTATTCTGTCTTCATTGTTCACAACAAACACTAAAAGACGAATCTTCTTCATAAGCAGAGAATGGTGTAATTAACTATGAGGCTTCTCCTTCTTTCCACGGAACAGAGCCAGGAGAGAAGTCTTAGAGACACACACAACCTTGAAACGGACTCCAGGAATATCACCAACAGCGTGACCAGAACGACCGAATCCAGCAATCAGCACCTCATCATTCTCATCCACAAAGTTCAGACAACCATCACGAGGAACGAAGGCAGTGATCTTCTTTCCGTTCTTGATCAACTGAACACGGACACACTTTCGAATGGCAGAGTTGGGCTGCTTAGCTTCCACTCCACTGTGTGTTACTCATATAGGACAAATACTTACACCTTCTCAAGTACAATACCCTTTGCCATAGTGGCTCCTCCGAGAACATTGGCCTTAATAGAAGAGATGTTGTGTCCCTTCTTGTAAGCCTAAATAATGAACACAACCCTAATACCCAATTACCTTATCAGCCCATCTCTCATTACGACGAACCACACGAAGTTTACGAGCAGCACGAATACCACAAGGTTTTCTAAATAGAAGATCAGAAGCGGTTCACAGACAACTCACAACAAATGATTCCTTTGTCATTCCCACTTGCAACCTACCCCTTACCCATTCTTGTTAAACTTGAATGATATGAAGAAGATAAATAGACTAGAGAGAAGAAAGGAATTAGGCCTGGACATAAAAATAGCAGAGGTATTTTACTATAATGAACTTGTAGGGCAGAAGAACTCCTTCTCTTTAATAGTAACTTCTTTACAATACTTCCACTTTGGAATGAGTCCAAGAGACTATCCAAATACCAATTCCTTTGTTTTTGAAATATGCATTGATGTGATGCTTGACTTTTACAATTTCCGGAAAGTCCACCTTTATTAAGCTCATTGGCATTGTCGGCGTAGTTCTAGTCACACTCATTCTTTCAAAGGCTTCTATTCTTCAGCTCTTTTTATCAGTTAATGAATGCAAAAACGTGTATTGAAACACTTCGTGGGAAGTATCCTCAATTTGCTGACACATACACGGAATTCCTCAATTTGTATGAAAAGCGGTATTTTATCATTGTCTATGCTTATTGATAGTTTATGGTATCAATTAACTGTATCCCTTGTCAATTTCACACAGAAGGAAGAGAATTACGTTGTTGATAATATGATTACTGTAGGTGTCTCTTTATGTATCAAGTCATCTAACTTGTCTTTAGTTATATGCTGGGTTTATCGCAAATTGTGAAGCTCGATTTGATCCTCTGGAATATGCAATTCTCGTTTGTAATATTAGCAGACAATACTATCCTGATAAGTTTTGTTTTCTTCCTAGGATTTGTAGATTATCTCAATACTTTAGAGTTTATCAAGACTGTAGGTGATGTAGGTGAGGCAAAGACTGTGTTCCGTAATCATATTGAAAGAAAGGATGCAGTAACCACTTCTGAAGTTGAAATGCGTGAAGTAATTTATCTCTAGAAGGCAAATATGACGCGTCGTGATAAGATTGGAGAAAATGCATTCATTCGATATGTTCTTGAAGTTGCCTGGTTGTATGTAAAGCTGAACCAGACAGATATGGCTTTGGAATATTTGGAAGAGGTCAAGTCTCTATTGGACCACCAGTCTGTCCCTTCATCGCGACTCTATTCCATCTACTATCGTGTGAGTATTGATCTGTCTAGAGTAATGGACTGGGAGGTAGTTTACAAATAGTGTGCTATGGATGTGGATAAAATCTATTTCAATTCAATTAAATGGCTTGCATACACTCCCCTTTCTTCAATGACAACAGAAGAGAAGAATGTGATAGTTCGAGATTTATTGTACGAATACTCCTATTAGTTCATTGTAGGAAGTGTGCCTTACTAAGTCAAGAAGTCTATGCCTTTGGGGATGTTCTAACCAATGAGATTCGTTCCATTGCTGCTCAAGGTGGCTATCCTTGGTTATATGAACTGTTATTACTGGTGAATAAAGGAGAAGTTGCACGATGGAATGAAGCGAAAGAACTCTATAAGCCGATGATGTTAAGTGATGCAAGTTTTCAAGGTAAACTCGACGTAGTGGATGAAAAGGTGGCTCTGTTGGCTCTACTAGAATTGGTTTTCCACCGTCCTACTACGGATCGCTGTCTTCGGTTCGACGATATATCTTCATGCTGTCAAATTGAATTGAAGAGGGTTGGAGAGGTCGGGAAATGTTATCTGTAGATTGAACCCTTCCTGATTCGTGGAGCTAGCTTGGGACTCTTCAAATGTAGTATTAATCAAATTGAACAGAAGGTTGTCTTTACATGGTTACAGCCACGTGTAAGAAGTGGTGGAAGATACTGAGTGATAGATTCTCGATGCAGAGCAAGTCGCTACAATGTCAAATATGCTCAAGAACTGGAGTCAGAATATTCACGATACGTTGTTGTATGTGACAAAGATGGCTACTGAGAATTGAGAGGTCTGTTTGTTGAATGAAATAACCGTGGTATCCGTGTATGAGTTTTCTCAAAGAATAACTTAAATGAAGTACTGTACAATTGTTCTTGTTCTGGCTATCGCTGTAGGAAATGGCTGAACAAATATAAACTCACAGACTGCTGCTGTTATGCCTCTTACCCATGAGAACTTTGATGAGGTTGTAAATGGAAGTAAGAACGTCTTTGTTAAGTTCTACGCTCCTGTAAGTACTAGACAAGTAGTTTTGATAGGATTAGTGGTGTGGACATTGCCAAGCACTTGCTCCTGAGTATGAAATTGTTGGAGATTCCTTTGCGAATACGTTGGTATGCTTTGACAGAGTTAATCCTAGTGAGTCTGTTATCATTGCTGAAGTGAATGCTGATGAGGATCGAGTTCTGGCTGAGCGATTCGAGATTCAGGGATTCCCAACTCTGAAGTTCTTCCCTGCTGGAGAGAATGTCGAGGCTGTCGATTACAAAGATGAGCGCAATGCAGATGCCATGATCAAGTTTGTAAACGAAAAAGCCGGTATACTACTAGGAACAAGATTCATCTCTAGGTACCAATGTGAAGGCAAAGGTCCCTGTATCTAATGTGAAGGTGCTTACTCCTTCAAACTTTGACGAAGTGGTTAAGAATTCAGGAAAGGTTGTTTTTGTCAAGTTCTATGCTCCTGTAGGGATTTAAATAGAGCTTGATGGAATAGTGGTGTGGCCATTGTAAGCACCTTGCTCCTACCTACAAGAGTCTTGGTGATGTATTCCAGGAGGAAACGGGTGTAATCATTGCTGAACTTGATGCGGATGCACATCGTGATGTTGCTCAGACTTACGGTGTAACTGGTTTCCCTACACTGAAGGTGTTTGTAACCTGTCTTTTTCATAAGTAGATCTTCGTGAATGGTGAGCCAAAGGATTACAATGGTGATCGTTCTCTGGAGGATATGGTAGAGTTTGTGAACAATGCTGCTGGAACTGCTCGTCGTGCTGATGGTACCGTCGACACTGCCTATGGTCGTATTCCTGAAATCGATGCTCTTCTTGCTGAGATTAAGAATCTCAATGAGGAGAATATGGCAAAGGTGAAGGAAGCTCTGGCAAAGGTTCCTGAGGAAATGGAAGCCAATAAGAAGGTTTATGAGAATCTGATGAAGAAGATTACGGAAAAGGGAGTGGCTTACATTGACACGGAGAAGGCGAGAATTCAGCGATTCTTGATGAGTGACAGTGTGTCCAAACTGAAGAAGGGTGCTTTCAGAATCCGTAGCAATGTGCTTGATGCTTTCAAGTCTCTGAAGCCTGAGAAGACTGAGGAGGAATTGTAAGGGTGGTTGTGTTTGATCCCAAACATCACAGATAAGCAATAGAATACACAGAAAACTAGTTGCGATTGTCTAGTAGAATATTAATCTCCGAATCATCAGAGTCAACAAACCGCATGTCGTCATGATTATCATTACACTATTAATGAACTACTCTTACAACGATCTACCTCATATTCAAAAGGGGAAAGACTCTGATATACTCCTCGACTACACTATAAGCAATCACCCATTTATACCGAGAAAAACTAGCAAACATCACCTCTTGCTCATAAAACATCGAGTCGTTCATTCGAGGGGAGCGAGGAGTCAGTCCATGCGTTCCCACGGGCGTTCGATGCTCCACGCTCGGTTTCTCAACACGAACTGGTTCAACCTTCTCTATTACTTCTGACACATTTGTAACTTCACTTGGGGCTGGGGAAAGGGTTGCTGCACTTGTATCACTCGGTTCTGTCTTTTCCCTTTCCACCGGATGCTTCGAATGGGAAGAAAAATCTTTACTCTTCTTACGATTGAATGAAACGAGTGTACGTGTTGGCGCCTATGAAATCATACTCCTCAGATTCGTATACTGCATTATTCAGCTTCTGGAAGTACTTCTGAGCATGGGTACGAACTTGAACAACTGTACGCGTTGGAATCTACATTACATAGCAACAACAGAGAACACTTCATTTGCAATCGCTTTCCAGTCTTTTCCAAACTTCTGGAGGCCCTGGAGGAAAAGTTCATGCTCTGTTGCGCTCCAACGACCTACCACGTTACCTCAGGAAACCTAGCATATACCCGAATTCTCTTTTACAATGGGTTCATGGTCACGATCCTACAGAAATGAACGCACCCACTTACTGATTACCACTTCAGCTACAGAAAAACCGTTCTGTGCATCCCTATAAACTATTATAGAATTTTAGATGACTGTTACATAGCAGATGCTTCAAAATGCGCAATATGTAATACAAAAAGAAGTGAACACAGTACAAAAACCGCGGTTCTGCACAAAATGCAAAACTGCAGCTTTTTGTTTGGCAAATGTTTAATGTTCTCACCAGACTGTTTAAAAGCAAATCACAATTATTTAGTGAGATAGGGGATCCCAATAATTTGGGAGTGTGGCTGGTGAACATTCGAGAATCCCACGTACAGACATAATTGATTCAAAATGTCACGAAGTGATCTTGAGAATGGTAAAACTGTTGCAAAGTTGCTAATACATAGCGTTAGAGGAATTGAAAGTGTTCCTAACCCAAGCAAAGAATGAACGTGCGCAACTTGCTTTACGAGCAGCAATCTCTACAATTCAAACTGAAATTGATGTAAGATTGAATCATGTTTGTGATGCTAGGGACTACCAAAACCACTTCCTGCACCAGGTGCACCAGTTACGTCAATTCCAGTGACGACATCAAGTATATGTTTATTTCTATCCTCTTATTGTAGAAGTATATTACCAGGCCGTACCATCCTTTTCGTGGGATCAAAATGACACTTACGTAACGTATAACTGGTAATAAAACTTGACTTATAGGATCTATTTCATGGATGGTTTACAAGGCGTGGAACAACTTCCACAAGAGATGATCGAAAGTGAGTTCAACAAAAATTTAGTCGAGCTGCGAATCAAAGGATTGAACGGTCGGAATTATAGATGGATTCAGCGTATTATTGTGAAATGGATGTAACGAATAGCTCTGGGTCTGGATATCAGTCCAGTTGGATCGAAGGTCTTGATTCGTAAGGATCGTATTACCTTGAAGTTGATGAAGGCTCATAAGGGTGAGTCCTGGATGCAACTTGCTCCTGAAGCAAAACATACTAACGATTTCAAAAAGGATGCTGATGATGATCCCACTGCTGGATTGATGAACTTGATGAAGAATATGTATGAGACAGGGGACGATAATATGAAACGGGCAATTGCTGAAGCAATGACAAAGGCGCAGTCCGGACAAGGACCTACTATGGACGGTCTGTGATTGTATCATGAGGTGTTTGTTGAGAAATGGGATGAATGATTACTCTAATATGTTGATATCGTCAATAATAAGTAGGTTGTTTTCATATGTATAAATCGTCACAATCACTCATGAGTTACAAGCCAGTCTTGGGAGTTCGAACGATCTTTTGGGAGGTATCGAAATGCCTTACATACTGACGAATAGGATGATTGTGTAAAGATGATCAACCAACGAATCCTTCCTGAACGATTTGAAATTGTAGAATGTATTATCAACAGTTGTTAAATTTATTGTACTAGGTAAATCGGTAGAAGAAGTGTTTACTGCAATTCGAGGTATTGATTTATTCTAAATGAGAATCTAGATATGACCATTCGAGGTGCTCCTGCGATTGGTGTAGCTGGTGTATATGGTATGGTATTGGCTGTACGTGAGATGAGACCATCCACAAAGGACCAACTCCTTGCTTTGTTAAAGGACACCAAAAAATATCTGGATAGTTCACGACCTACAGCGGTAAATCTGATGTGGGCGACAGAACGAGTGATTCATGAAGCGGAACTGTTTTGTCCTGATAACTTTGAGGATCAAATGATTCGACTGGCACAAACTATAGCTGATGAGGATGTCCAGATCAATAAACAAATGGCACAGTATGGTGCCTCTCTTATTCCCGAGAAGGCGAATGTGATCCACCATTGCAATACAGGAGCTTTAGCAACGGTAGATATTGGTACTGCTTTAGGTGTAATCTATGGTTCTCTTCCCTCTTTAACATGATTTCTAGAATGTCATTTACAGGGAAAGGATATCCATGTATGGGTTGATGAGACTCGTCCGCGACTTCAAGGAGCACGTTTAACTGCTTGGGAACTGCACCAAAGTAATGTTCCCTATCATCTGATGGCAGATGGAGCAAGTGGACTGCTAATGCGAACGCATAAGATCGATTGTGTTTTGTTTGGAGCCGATCGAGTCGCAGCGAATGGGGATGTTGCGAATAAGATTGGTACCTATAATGTACGAGGTTGTTGAGTTTGTTGACTATAGCTTTCCGTGGTGGCTCATGCTAATCATGTCCCTGTTTATGCTGTAGTACCAACATCAACAATCGACCTAACTCTAGCTTCAGGAGGTCAAATTCCTATTGAATTTAGAGGGAAGGAGGAGGTAATATCAATTGAGGGCAATCTGATTGCACCTGCTGATTCGGAAGTCTACAATCCTGCTTTTGATATCACTCCTCATGAGTTTATCACTGCTATTATTACAGAAAAAGGTATTTGTTATCCTCCCTTCAGTGAATCTCTTCGTAATATTCTCTCTCAATATAGTTATTGTTCAACAAACACATTTCAATACCTAGATTCAGAGTTATGGATGCTTGCAATGAATGAAAAGGTAACAAGATGCCATTTCGACCAACACCAAAAGCAAATTTCTATGCTAGTTTGGAAAGCCGAATAGTCACATTTCCAAGACAATTCAGATAACGTACTAGCATTGATCCAATAGTGTAACAGTAGTATTACTTACCTTCCACCTAGTGTATTATTTATAGTAGTTGTTAAATAAAGTGACCATTCAATGACACGTTCAGTGATTCCTTGATTAGGAAATATTCTCATTCTTTGGTTCAACAAAGAAAAGTGCTTCAAGCGTCACATATAATATGGGCCAAAGTAACCGAGCTTGGAGGCAGGGGGAGCCATTTCATTCGAGATAGTATGCGGAATTGAACGCCGATGTTCATAAACATCAGGAAAATACTTAGCAGTTGTTGATTTCGTCACGTCATCATCAATATCAGGTACTAGAAATGACAATTCACATCCAACTCAAACTCTGTGAACAGGACATGAGAAGTGTTACTTGAATCGCCCCAGCAATTTTAGTAGTATTTTCATAGAAGACAGTAATCCATTTGTCTACAATTACAGGGGTCTTCGAATATCTTACCAAAGATGTTATGGTAGCGTCGGATATCCTTCTGATTAATTTCTGCAACGAGATGACTTGGACAATTCAAATATGTTCTACCCTTTCATTAGTGTATCCACGACCAATACATGTCAAAAGCCACATTCTGTTCACAAGAACACTGCTTACACGAGAGGTGGGAAAGAGAGTCTTTCCATCATTCGTCCAATGAATCACACACTCTTGTAATCTTTTGTCGTCGTAGGAATGACATAATCCGTCTTGTCACAATGCAATCGAAGAGACCATTCGTCAGGAAGTGAGTCAATCCGAACGTCTCGAATGGTTATTGAGTAGTCATACAATGGATTCATTGAAATAATGAAACGAAGAGAGACAGGGATGAAGTTTGACAGCGTCATCTTCGTTGCTTTGTGATTATGTATACAAGCTAAGAAAGAGAAATGATAAGTAAATGAGCTATTGCAGATAACATCACTAAACTATTGATTATCAATTCACACTGAACAGTTTCCCCATGACTGCAGTTATCTCAATACTGTTTCCGTGACATGAGTGTTATGTACATATCTGGACAAATAAGAGGGGACATGAATTATCTCAAAGCTGAGGTCTGAGAATAGGGGACTGATAACAGAACTTCTTAGTGTAACTGAAAATGTAATTCTAACACAGAGTATAAAGATGTTCGAAAAGGAAGTTGTTATTGACTGTCGTGGCCACATTATGGGTCGTTTGGCCTCAATTGTCGCTAAGGAGTTGCTTTGTGGTCAGAAGGTAGTTTGTGTGCGTTATGAGGAGTTGAACATCACTGGAAACAGTAGGGTGTATTGGTAATGTGTTGAATGTGTAGTGATGCGCAATTCTGTCCGTCGTGAGGCCTTCATGCGCAAGACAATGAACACCAACCCTGCTCGTGGTCATCGTCATCAGCGTT
>JANPWN010000825.1:0-10962 GCA_027406425.1 Blastocystis sp. subtype 8
TGATTCTTCCTGGTGAACTCTCCAAGCACGCCATCTCGGAGGGAACCAAGGCTGTGACCAAGTTCCGTGGAGAATAAGGATACTGGTGTTTTTCAATACCGAATTCCAGAGTGTTTGTTACAAACAAGTCATAAAACGACTAAAGCACAGTCAACTGTCCCTCACTCCAACAAGCACGAGGAGTCAATGTAAAGTACGTCATAGGTTTCGCGTATAGTTTCTATTCATAAACTCTCACTTCCAGTCCTACAAGAATACGACACTGCTCAGGAGTCAGTACCTTCCCTTCCTTACAAACCGTATATTTCTCTCGCATATGAATCTTCCCATTCCTGATCTCCACTGGGAGACGGAGCTTCTTGAACTCTTCTAGCATACTGTGAGCAAACGGCATTTCTCCCTCAGGAATGACAAAGGTCTCTGTTGCCTTAAACCCAGCACGTGCATAATCAAGGGATTTATATTCCTGGAAGAAGGCAATCACTTCTTCTTTAGGTCGGTTGGTGAAGAATAGAGCACAATTCCCTCCTAGCATCTCTCCAAGCTTACACAAATTGTCACGGTATTCCTCCTCTTGATTTCTACCCAAAGCCACTTGCATCACACGGTTCTTTCCCAGGAAGAACCTACACATTCACAAAGGACTAAGGATGCCATACCTGCAGTCGCTAAGCTGAACTCGAAGGTCTTTAAAAGCATTTGTTCTCATGTTGTCAAACTCCAGAACATAAACAAATTTGAAGTTATCGACAGCTTCTCGGATCTTGTTAACAACATCGTTCTTAAGTTCCTTACCCCGAGATTTGGTTTGAGTCAGACTCACTAATTCATTAATCAAACTGGTCAAACCACCTTACCAACATGATTTCTCTTTGATTTGGGCATCTGTTAGAGCTTAAGAGAGCTAGTTAACTCACAAAATGGATTTGAAGAGTTGATTGAAGAACCGCGGGAATGAGGTTTTAGAGATGGAAATGATATTAAGCTGGTTATAGATTGAAGTAGCTGCATATTCGATTGTAATGATTGTAAGATTCTGGCTGAAGCATGAAAGGAGTGAATGAGAAAAGAGGATACATGGTTCTGAGTATGGAATATGATTATTTATCATTTTCAGATGTCAGATGATTCATTGTTTGGTTTTGACACTTTAGGATGAAGAAATGAGTGGGGATAAACAACCTCTTTGTTAACGAACTGGAATCACCGACTCGAATCCTATGTTGATCTTTGCTATCGTATCTCTATGAAAGTTCCTCAATATTCTTTTCCTTCCCGTTCAAAGTGTTTTGACCTGAGTCTTGAAGGTGAGTTGAGGGATCTTGATTTAGTGTTTTCGTTTGAGGAGAACTAAAATGAAGGATGTATCTATATCAATTGTTTCCTTTCATCAGAGTGTGGGGGTGTTGTGATCACCCTTGGATAGGAAATAGATTAAGAAACGACTGTTTTGTTCTTAACTTATTCTCACTTACTGGTTAATACCAGGGAATTGCTGAGATGAAACCTGAAGAGAATGACGACAGCTGAGTTTCTTTTGAGTTACTCTCTGAGACTAGTTCATTCTATTCTTTGTGTTCATTTCTGAATAGTGGAATTCCCACACTTCATTGTTTGAAGGATATAGTGACTCTGTTTGTTGATCTATTTGACTCATTTCATCCATCTAGCAAGATCAGACTCGGGATATTCTTAACGCTGACATGCCATCCCCTATGCCAAGTGCTGGAATCTCATTCGGATGACAATATCTAGCAATATCCTTGTTTGTATGAGTAGTATTGGAAACTTTGAATCCAAATCCAAGTAGTGATGAATTAGAAATCCCTTTTGATTGTTGACTGTGTGAGGGATCATCTAGTCTCTTGTTTTGTCTGTTTGGAGATATAGTACCATGTTGACTAACTGTCAAAACAATATGTTGAGTGAAGTCTTAAGGATTCTGATGTCTTTTAGGACTTATATCACTCAGTTCAAATGACATAGACTTCATGATCTTGAGAACTATTGAGATTGTCTCAATCAGGTCACAAGAGTGTATTCTATGGAGTGGGTTTGGATAACTAGACTAACAAGGAAGTCAAGGTCATTCTTCACCTCGAAGATATGGTTACTAACTGGTCTTAAATGAATTGAAGTCACTATATGTGAGTGATGAAGTGTATGAGTAATACAAGATCCTTTCAGATCTCTTTGGTTTCATCCTTGGGATATCAAATGTTTGTATTTGTTAAAGATGGTAGAAGAGATAGTACTTGTCGTAACACTCATTCTTCATCACACTTCGTGAATGATTCGGTACACGACCACAAAAAAAACCGTGGTATCAGAACTGACTCACAAAAAAAAAGAATGAAGAAGACATCATATCTATCCCGTTTGAGTCGTCAAATCCACGCATTGTGTAAGAAGAATTTCTATATCATTGGTAATTCGAAATGGACTTTAATCTGCATGGCACTAATCCCTGGTAATTCCTCTGCAATATGATGACAATAGTGTTATTTAACATATTTCAGTTAGTGCTCGGTAGAAGTAACACTGTATCGTCTTCTCCGGCAATTGACGTAAGTAAACTTCATCGATGTCATAATGTTGATTCGTATTATATTCTGGAGTACTTGATGATAAGATTCTGTGCTCCTATCACTCTTTCCGATTCCTCAAAAGGCTGTCAAACACTAATTTATACACCAACAAATAAGCTCTATGATTCTATTATGAAGATCCTTGCGGAACAAAATGACTTAGTATTTGGTGATGACATTATTGGTTATTGTGGGATTCTTCTGATTTTATAATCTGTAGCTGATTACGAGGAATTTACTCGAGCAATTTATCCGTTTTCAAACTACACAGGACGATATGTAGTTGGAGGTGTTGCTTTTATGGATCGTCCAATAGATGCAATGATTGGATATGAAGTTTATTCGAATTCGACGTATGACAATTGTTATGAGAAGCGATCGGAATATATGCACAAGTTCAACATCCATGAAGCAGAAATTCAGAACGCAGTGGCAAATGCTATTAATAAATTATATATCGAAAGTTAATCTGAGTAGTATAGTTGATATGAAGATGCCCAACCGATCAAAGTACACTTATCTCATCTCCCATATGTGAAATCAGCGCAAACAAGTGAGTACCAGTCCTCAATGATCCATGGGTATCTTGTACCTCTTGTGGGTATCATTCATTTATTCTATGTTTCGGTGTCATTGATTAACGAAAAGAAAAATCATATGATAGATTATCTTCGAACGATGGGGCTGCTGGTCAGAATGGTGAATGGTATTGATCTCTAGGAAAGTGCTAACATTATTAGTTATATTGTCATTTATGGTGTCTTTACACTGATTCCATCTATCCTATATGAGATTAGTGGTCGTTTATTAGGTATTACTCAGGTGTCAAGTACCTCTATTGGAGTAAGGATCCTTATCACCCCTAATTTCTAGATACCATCCCTGTGGTTGTTTTGCTATATGTTTTGTGTAACTTGTATGGGTGTGTTTATCTTGTACTTCATCATTATATATTTCATCATAGTACTATTGTAATTCGTCCTTCTCGTATGGCTTTTGCTCTTGGAACCTTTTCAGTTCTTCTTATGGCTTACAATAGTCCTTTCACCAGTTGGATATCGAATAGTACTTTTAGAACGGATTCAAATGCTGGTGTTTTAGGCATCCTTTATAATATTCTTAATCCTGCTTTTTCTGCTTTGCGCTGTCTGGCAATCATTCACTATTGGATTGGTAAGAATGGATCCTTTTCTTGGAGTGATCTTACCGCAATGGTTCCCGGACTAAATGGTGATGTTGAGGGGTCAAGAATGGAATTGTGATATAAGGATTAGATTTACATACAATTTTAAGAGTTTCTTAGCTGCTTTTGTATTGTTTTCCTTCTTAGCATGGTATTACTCCTATCGGAGTATGTGTCATAAACAGTGCTTTTTCATTCTTTCCCCTTCATTCTGGAATCCAACATTTGCTGTAAAAATAGAGTAAGGAATAAGATCTGGAATGATTTCAAGAGGAATTGATACTCGTGATAAGGATCAAAAAACGTCTGAAGATAATCAGAGGTCCGTGATGATGATGGATTCTTATCGATAGCATCATTTATTCTTATGTTACTAAAGTATTCCCAAGTTGCACTGCTGTGAAGGAAGTCCACATGGAGATTCGGAAGAATGAATTGTTTACCCTTCTTGGCCCTGTGTGAGATGAGATAGGCTGTGATGAATAGAATGGGAGTGGAAAAACCACTTCGATTAATCTTCTGACTGCAGTATTTCCTCCTACTTTTGGAGACATCTATGTTCAGGGTGATTCGATCACTCAAGTGCGTCATGAGATCCAGGAGCGAACAGGAATCTGTAATCAAGTGATTGAAGGAGATTGATTTGAAGTGTAGTTTGATTATTTCTGGCCTCATTTTACTCCTAAACAAATGTTTAACGTAATTGGTTCTTTTAAGGGTAATTATTGAATGAACTAGTTATATGAAGGATACCCTCAAAGTGATATTGACAGTGAGATGAAGCGACTAATGGATACTTTCCATCTCTCTGGGTATATGAATCGTGAAAGTGAGTTATGAAGGATTGAAGTCACTTAAAGCTGATACTTTCTCTGGAGGAATGAAACGCAAGCTCTCTGTTGCTCTAGCATGCATGAAAGGTGTTGATATTATCATTCTTGATGAGCCTACAAGCGGTATGGATCCTGTGTCTCGTACTGAAGTGTGGAATGTTTTGGGAGAGCTCCGTAAGACAAAAACTGTTCTTCTGACAACACATTCAATGGAAGAGGCAGATGCACTATCTGATCGAATCGGAATCATGTTTGGAGGAAGATTACGTGCAGTTGGTTCGCCTTATGGATTGAAACAGAGATTTGGCAAGGGATACAAGGTGGATGTGATTCTGAATGATGGTTTTAACAGTGATGAAGTGATTGATTTACTTCAGAGATTCCTTCATGAGAGTACTGTAATCTCAAATGCAGCCATCTCTCTATCATTGGGAATTGATATGAAGGACATGCACGCTTTGCCTGATTTCTTGGTGAGATTGAGTAAACTGCGCTCTGTGAAAGAATGGTTAATTTCTCCTTCTTCTCTTGAAGAGGTATTTATGAATTTGGTTCAGCAGAATCGTCAAGTGGAAGAAGTGGATAAGGAACTGGAACAGGAAGCTAAGAAGAGAGTAGCCATGTGTCAGATTTGTGGAGTTCATCCAGCTGAAGAAGGTAAGGGTATGAAGGAGAAATGATTTATAGTAACACTATACAATCGACGAGGTCAAGCCTTTATTGTGGATGGTTATTACTGTAAGCACTGTGCCTCTCCTGCCAGCACACCTAACAATTCGGATCATGAAGGAGATCATGCTTTGCAACAATTATCAACGAAGCCTGGAGAGAAGGAGGTAGTAAGCGACTTAAAGGTAGAAGCATCACCAAATTTACCAAAGACTGAAGGAGGCTCGGTTACTTCCTCTGTGAGTACAAGTCCTAAAAAGGGTGAACTGTGAGTAAAGGAATGAGAGGTGATTCTTAGGAATGATCAACTCAATCAAGATTCAATGATTTCTCCAGAGGAAGCGATGAACGTAGAAGTGACAAGTAATGGGAAGATTGTCAGTGCATTACTTTGGTTACAGACTATCGTCTTCTTCAAAGAGAAGAAACGAAACATCTTGTTAGTGGTGTTGTCTACTGTGATAATTGGTTTAATTCTTCTCTTACAAATGGTGATGCGGAATATCTACAAACGATGTGATGATGGGTAGAAACACTTCCTTCATATGATTCCTAGTTCTTACTCATTTATGTGCTATACTGATGAAACTCTTCCAACTTGGAACTCTTTCCGTCATTACTATCACTTCTCTTATATGAATAATTGGGGTTACCAATGGGTTATACCGTCAGGAGGATCTGGAACGAACCCTCCATCATTCCATCTTCAGATTGTTGTTAATAGTCATAACCAACCACTCCCGTTAAGCAGCTATATTATTCCTCTGGGTATGAATTACACAGACATTATAGTCGATTCATCCTTCTATCGCTTCAATGAGACTGATGATATTGATTCATATGTCCTTCAGCGGCAAGTACGAGTCTATGATTATGGTGATAACTAGAATGAATTCCTTGCTGAAATACGTAAACAGCGAGATGAAGGCAAGTCTCGTCTTTCTGGTTACTATTATCTCATATCCATTATTTAGTCATTTCTTATGTCTCCTTCATTTGTACGAAGGGGTTAAATCTATCAACGAAGCAATTTCAAGATTCCAAGATCTTGTCCCTCAGTATGCGATTGATCTGACAGAGAGTGATAACATGACTCTGGCTTTCACACTGAGTATGTATGAAACAAACACCGCTTCCTTCCATGCTTATTATGATGATGGAGATAATCGTTATGAGACTCTCTCTGTCGATTCAGTTCTTAGGAATGGTCATGCTATGCTCTCTGCTCTTCACAATGGATATCACTATACTCATGGAGGCCGACACGCAATATGTAGAAATAGGAGTGAATGAATGATGACTAGTCACGGGTATGATTGAATCTACTGATAAAGTCTTCATTATTCCTTTGACGTCAATTGAAATCAGTCTTCTCATTCTCGGTCTCACAGCTTATATTCTTCTCTTCTCCTCAATCGTTATTTACCGATTCGTTTCAGATGACGAGTTTGGTCGTCGGAATATTCTCTTTCTCAACAATGTTACTACAGGGACCTATATTACTTCCTTATATCTCTTCTATGCTATTATGATGCTTATAGTGGGAGCTATTTGCGGTTTTGTTATTTATTTCTGTAACATTGTTTCCAGAACTGTGACAGTTTATCTCTTCCTCTGTTTCCTTGTAGCTGGACTCGCAAATGGCATGTTTTCTATATTTATTGGTATTCTTATTCATCAAAAGTACATTTCTTATCATTCCATTATATTTAGGATTTTTGGCATTATTGTATGTATTGGATTAAATATCCTTGGTTACTTCCTTGTAAGTGAAGAGAGCCTTCTCACACGCACTCTCTTTGCTAATCTTCTCCCTGGTTATTAGTTTGCTTTCATAATTATTCTCATCTCTAGTCTTTCATTCTTCTTGACTGGTTTCTTCCATCCTCAGACTGCCATTCTGGAGCGAATCACCTCTTCATCTTACTTTGCATTAGGAAGTACTCTTCTTTACCTAATCCTATCCACAATTATATTCTATTTGCGTTATAATGTGAGCGAACGAATTGAGAAGATGCAACAAAAGAAATTGGGTCAGTCAAATGTCATTCAAGAATTGTTATCTGACAAAGAGATGGATTTCAGGGACACTGATGTGATTGAGGAAAGTAATCGTGTTATGAAG
This sequence comes from Blastocystis sp. subtype 8, assembly GCA_027406425.1. NCBI lineage: Eukaryota > Bigyra > Opalinata > Blastocystidae > Blastocystis > Blastocystis sp. subtype 8. The sequence goes on from JANPWN010000825.1 coordinate 7,399, forward strand.
GATTTTGATTCTATCACTCCTGATCATTGTAAGGATTATAGTTTGGCTATTAGGGGATTAACGAAGGTGTTCCCTAAGACTGATGGATACAAGCGTGTTTTCAATGATATCACTTTCGCAGTTCGTTATCATGATGTATTTGGATTACTGGGTCCCAATGGTGCTGGTAAGACAACCCTGATTAATATCCTCTCGGGAAAGTTGGCAGCGAATCTGGGTGAGTTCAAAATCTTTGGTCATTCGAGTGATGAACGTCGTGTTATTCGCCAGCTGATCGGAGTAGTTCCTCAATTTGACGTCTTCTTTGGAGATTTGACTGTTGAAGAGCATTTCCTTTTGATGGCTAAGTTGCATGGAGTTTCTAGATCTCAACGTGCTTTGTTCTGTAAGGACGTGGCAGTATTGGTGGGCTTGGATCATGACTCTTATCGAATGAAGGCAAGTGTTCTGAGTGGAGGTCAGAAACGACGCATGACATTAGGAATGGCTATGGTAAGCAAACCAAAAATTGTCTTCCTTGATGAACCTACTGTTAATATGAGTTGAGTGAGTAATAACTAGACGGGACTCGATCCTGAATCACGTCGTGAGATTTGGGTGACTGTTAAGAAGATGCAAACCACAATGACCATTCTCTTAACAACACATTCGATGGAGGAGGCAGATGTCTTGTGTTCGCGGATATCGATTCTTACAAGTGATGGTCTGCAGTGTTTTGGTAGTCAGATTCATCTGAAGAACAAGTATGGCAAGTAGGGAAATGGAAAAGTATGTGACTCGTAGAGGTTTCTTATTGTCGTTTGCATTAAGTGAATCTGTTACCGATAAGGATGCGTATGTCAAGTCTATGTTGTCTCCTCATTTGGAGTTTGTGGAGGAGAAGTATGGAATGACTACCTACAAGGTGGATAAGAAATCTGTCGATCTGGGAGAGATTTTGAGAAATATCACGAACTTGCAGAATCAGGGAATTATTCTTAAGTGGAGCGTTGCTCAGAGCTCCCTTGACGATGTTTTCCTGAAACTTTGTCGCGATCATGAGCGTGTATGGATTTGTGTGTTGTAAAAAACAGTAATTAACCAAGACATAAAAACAAGGTTAAAACAATGAATATGACTATTTTCGTTTGGAATAGAAAGCTGCTTTCACATAGATAATCTATATCAAGAGTCCCACTAAATAATACCTGAATGACTGCAAGAATAGCAGAAAGGATAGCGAGAATAATGTAAAGGGTACGTGTCATTCCAGTTCCTTCGACACTTCTGATAGCAATACTTTCAGCTATCAGAACTACCGCTTCTGCAATTATATTTAATGCTGCCATGAACGTGACACCAACATACATGCCATGAAACAAATCTGAATCCGAAAACTATTGGATGAGATGTAAATACTGCTAATACACTCGAATTGTTAACGATATACCAAATGAACAAGCTGATGAGGATAATCACATTCCAAAGCAGAAGGAAGAAGAAAGCAGCACCAAACGTGGATTTTGTCGGTGTAACAAATAGTGCGATGATAGCAACAATAATGTACAACAAAGATGCAACCTACCGAATGAAAACCTTAGACTAATACCACTTGACTAATACGCCACACTCCCACTCCAGGACTAGTATTTCTCGATCGACTCATTATGATTTAGATCCAATTCTTTGTCGGTAACATGAACGTCAAATATATAAAGGAACCGCGGTTCCAACAAACAGACAAAACATAGATTATTGAGGATATATGGATACCCGATCATGTCTCCACTTTATAAGCATATTAGGTACTTGTAGGAGATTTGGTTCTGGGCGCATCTATAGAGAAACAAGAATCTTGCTGTCAACATGTTTTGCGTAGAGAATCGCTTCCCTCAGACTTCCTTTCTATGCTTAACTATGAGCTGATTATCTACACGAACAGATATGGAGGATGGAGGCGTAACATATTGAAGGAACGGATTACTGCTATTACGATGGATTTGTACAAATGATTAGATAAAGAAGAATACGAAATAGATGGGAATGGATATGTCCACAAAGAAAACGGGATGATCTCTCACTTTGATCCACCCATCATATCCAATATAGGCAATGCTTGATAGGTGAGTATTGAATAGACTAAGAAAGAGCTGCTGAAAGGGATCATGACAGATCTCAATGTATTGCCATGGAATGACCTTGTGTATTTGAGAGGTAGAAAAGCAGACTTTTCGATAGAACAATCGTTTGATTGTCGCAGTATGTTGATTGAATAAGCTGCTTACTGAATTTGTAAAGAAGGACGAGATAGATGATAGCCGTGAAGTTGTTGGTCGACCCTAAGTGGTGATGATCCCAAAGTACTTACTCGGAAGACTAAAACCATTTCTATAGAATTATGCTCGGAGTGATAGAAATAGAAAACAGTGTCTAATTCATGAATACCTCCATCATCTCCTCTTTCCACAACCAAAGGAATACAGCGATCAATCCATTCAATTATTTCTCGTTCAAATGACATGGATATTAAGAATATGTGCTCATTAGACGAACACGAAGATGATGGCTTCCTTAGTGTTCACCATCTGCATTGCAGTTACATTCCTCAATACATAGAGATATTACTTATCGCCAAAAACGATCCAGTTTTCTGTAATTCGCACGTTATTCTTCAACCGAGAAGAATTCTTTCCTACTCTCAAGATGGAAGACGTGAAAAGACCTGCTGCATATTCAGAATATCCGAGAAAGGCTCTTTCACCGGAAGATGAAGGGCTCAACTCATTATCCGTAATTTCTCTCGTTTGTGGACTAGTATCTGTTCTCTTTAGTGTAAATCAATTATTTACATCGATAACCTGAGTAGTCCAAGATCATGGGTTGGGTGAGTGTATTTACTGCAGTTGCTTCTCTTACTTGGGTCAATTTTTATCATTTTGATAAATTCAATGCATTTGTATCCGTTGGGTTACATCTGGGCTCCATTAGATTATGTATAGGTTTTCCATCATGTCAATCGTGTCAACATATATGAAGGATCGATTTGAGTCTATGGGAAAGCGTTGAATATAGGAGTTGTGTTTGTTCAAGACGTTTTTTCTGCAGGCAACGTGTGCTTAATGCACGTATTCCAATCTACTTCCCTCTTCAAGAAGGAAGACAGAAACCTCGCTGGAATCTGGTCTTCAAGACTTGAGTGCTATTCTTGTGGTAGAATTCTCTTTTCGATTCTATCGTGGAGCAGTTCTTACTGTTATGTCTATAAAGAAATCCAAAACAAGAGTTACACGATGTGCCAGTGATAGATAAGACTACTATAATAACGAGATGGTGATCTAATTCGCAGATGATACTTATTCTGATAGGAATAATCAGGTAACAGCATTTTCAATAGTTTAGGATTCAGAATGACATACTAATATCGTTTCCCTTCTGACGATCATTCGAATAGTGGTACCACATTTTCATTTCTCACTTGCATTATAAGGATAATTGCGGTATAAGTGCTAGTTCCAATACTCTTGTACAACTGATATTTAAGCTCTACACATATACCAGATGTTTGTTCAAAGCAACAGGAAGTCG
>JANPWN010000829.1:0-17298 GCA_027406425.1 Blastocystis sp. subtype 8
AAGTGCTTGTTCCCTTCTTGTTAATCAGTTTTCATATCTCCTTCGTTTGTTTGTTGAAGCAGTTCGATGTAATCCAGAGTAATCTTATTAGACCGATTCGGCTTGAAAAAGATATAGAATAGGAGTTTATTAATGAATTACGAAGATAAGAGACGATGAGCTATCAGTAATAGGGAGGAAAGAGTGGCGCAAAACACAATATGAAAAAATGGAATTCCTAACTTTGAAGAGTCCATCTTCAATCTTTCTAAACTCATCCAATAGAAACGGAGCATGTCGAATAAGAAGGGTGATGAATTGATGAAGCAGGTATATATAGATTGGTTGAGTTAGAAGCAGGGAGAAGCTAGGCTGAACAAGTTTTCGCTTTTCAACAAAATGGGAAAGTTTGAAGATGCGGCTGAACTGTTCAAGAAGGCAGCAAACCAATACAAGGTTGCTCAATACTGGCCAGAAGCTGGAGCTGCCTTTAGTCGTGCAGCTGAATGCTACATTCAGTTGGAACAGAATCATGATGCTGCTTCTGCGTATATAGATGCTGCCGTATGTGTGAAAAAGGTTTCAGTTGATTCACTTTAGTGAGGATTAGTCAGACCTTGATAAGGCCGTTGAACTGTATCAGGAGGCTATCGCTTTGTTCTGTGACATGGGACGTTTTGCGAATGCTGCGAAACTTGAGAAAGAAGTTGGAGAGATGTATGAGAATAACAACGACTCTGAAAAATGTGTACAGCACTATCAGAAGGCAGCAGATTATTTCCTAGGAGAAGATAGTGTTGCAGCTGCGAATCAGTGCCTTTTGAAGGTTGCTCATTTCAGTGCATTGATGGAGAAATACGAAGAGGCAATTCGGATCTACGAGCAAGTGGCTCAAGCCTGTTTGGAGAAGAATGTGTTGAAGTTCAATGCAAAGGGTCATTTGTTCTGTGCTGGTATTCTTCATCTTGTTCAGGGAGTATGAATCATTGGGGTAGATGATGGATAGGATATTGTTGCAATGCGTCAGCAGTTGGATCGCTACAAGGAAATGGACTACACATTCGGGTCATCTCGAGAGTGCAAGTTGCTGGACGATCTGACAAATGATGTTGAGAACATGAATGTCGATGACTTCACGGAACATGTCTTTGAGTATGATAGTATTTCACCCTTGGATCCTTGGAAGACCACCATGTTATTGCGTGTGAAGAAGACTCTGGGAGGTGCTGGTGATGAAGAGGAGATTAATCTGACATAAGTTGATTTGCTTTGTTCTTGCGAATTGTGTTTATTGAAATTATTGTTGGAAATGGAGATATTTTATGAAGGATACAAGTCCGATTCTCGATCATATCATTCTTTGTTTCTCTAAGAAGATGGCATTGGATGGTGTCCGTAGCTCGTTTCTTCTCATTGGTTGCCTACTTAGCGTTTCCCTTCTCTTCCTGTATTATTGTGTGAGAAAGATATGAAGAAGTAGATCACTGAACATGGAATCACTTCGACGGCTGGACTTCTTGAATAATCGAGATAAAATTAGTTATGTATAGAGTGATTGCTGGGAATAACACTTAGACGGCAAAAAGGAAGTTGACATGGTCTGATTTGGATTATTTCCTACCACTTGCTGGAAGTGTTTTTGGACAGAGTTCCAACACCCGAAACATTTCACCTGAGAAATCGTAATTGACTTGTAGTCATACTTACAGCTAGAAATAGTGATCAGACATTTGGGATAGATCTTCAAATAGACGCTCTTTTCAATGCTACATCTTTTGATACTGTCAATATTACAAACAAGATTGATATAACCTTAGTTACTCATATGAAGTATACTTGAAAGGAAGTCCTTAATCCTAGTTATGGTCGTTTTGTATGTTTGCCCTCTCTTTTACAACGGTGGAAGGGGTAAATAGCATTTAGTATAGTTAATAATTAGTCCAGTTGTGGCAGTTGTATATGTACAAAATAATGAAAAGGACTTGTTTTCGTCCGATATTTCAGTTGCCAATTTACAACCACATCAAAAGGTGATTCCAGTATTTGGTCCTATGAAGGAGACTTATCCCATCAACATTCTCCGGAACATAGGCATTGCTGCGGTTAAAACGAGTCATCTTTTGTTAGTGGATGTGGATAATTGGACAAGTGGTAGGAGATGTTATGGAGAGCCAAGTTCAGATACCTTGTATCAGAACCTGCTGAAACTACCCAAGGCTCGTCTTGAGCAAGATAATTTGGCTATTGTACTTCCCTTGTTTACGATCCCGCAAGGTGGTGAAACTCCAGTGTTAACAGATTGTGTCAATATGTACGAAGCATTATTGAGATATTATTACAGGTATCCACAGTATACACCGCGAAATGTGGAGATTTTACGTTCATTAATTCGTTCTTCTCGTTCCTTTCCTTATATTCCTATCAACAAATGCCCGATATCCTCAATGTGCTTTTTACTAGTACTTTAACAATACGATCTGATTCCTCCTACCTGGCTTAACAACTCTCAGATGAATACGAACAGAACATCTGAAGAAATGCTTTTCAAATTTACTTGCTGCGACACTAAGGAACACGGTTTGTTTGTGGTTGTTCGGAAAACTTCCAATTTGCCTCTGCTTGATAAGCGGTTTACAAATCACGGGTATAATAACCAGGAATGGATTGAGCACCTTCGATATAAGGGATATGAATTCAGAGTGTTCCGTGATGGGTTTATAGTTGTTGTCCCTCACCTTATGTAGAAATAGATACCTTAGTTTACTGTATAGATCCCCTTATAAGAATAAGTATCTAGCGGATACTAAGAATACGTCTTTTATTCACCCTAATAAACAGTTGTTTAAGGCGGTTTCTTATGAGAGAACAGTTAAGTATGGTTCATATAACAATTGTCAGTGATAGTTGTTTCTTATAATAGATTCATTTAAGTTACTAACAATATGGTTTTGAAATATGCATAATAATAAAACATGTTTTTCTCGAACTGTAGAACTGGTTAGAGAATGCACATAAACAGTAGTAGATCTCTCAAAATTAAAATATCACCCTATATTAACACCAATTCCACAAAATAAACCCTTCTTATTAACCATGCAATGATTCCGTTATTCCTCATTATATTGTCAGGTTGTTTTGGTATCAATCTGGCAGTATTGTATGGTGTGGACAGTGTGAAATCATCGCCATTGGAGCTCTCTCATATCTGTCGTATGTATGACGTAGGAAATAGTATTAGTGGAACTTAATCTGTAGTATTTAGTCGTATCTGGAATTTCAAGAGAGAACATTGTAGTTCTGGTACCATCTGTCTTGACTTCGAATAATGGGTCAACAATTGATAATTTCAGAGATTTGCAAAGTGCTATATCGCATCTCTCCGCATCTAAGGCATTCAATTCTTCATGCTGGAACTACATTGACTATCTAGGACCTTCTGTGAGCCTTAACCTTCTTATAAGCGTTATCCAAGGAGATAGGAAACAAGCAACTTTCCTCAGTGGTATCGCTCAACCTCGAGTTCTCTCTGTATACATTCTAATGGATAATGTGAGTTCTAGAATACTCCTAATGACAATTTGTTAGTGTACTTGGAGTATTCGGATTTAGGGGATACTGTTTTCCCATCTGAAGTCATGGATGTAAATAACACATTGTATACAAAGTGGATAAGGATGAATTTAAGGTATCATACGATGATTTGGATCACTGATACTCGCCCAGATATTCGTAACCTCTTTCATAGCTCTCTAAATTCAAAATGTGTTATCATGAACATGGATCAGCCTAAACATATCTATGGTCATTTCTCTTATACTGTCATGCCTCCTGAGTCGACGGATGAATCGAAAGAGTATCCAGCGATTCATGGTATCTGGGATCACTCTTGGATTGATGCTCTTCAAGCAAGTCTCTGAATGTTTTGTAATGTCTAGTCCTTTGGGGATTATCCACTTTCTATTGTACTCAAGGCAGTACATGCAGCTTTAATTCAAATGAATAGTGTAGTATCATTGCGCGTCTGGGGTAGTGAGGATTTATTAGAAACTCCTCTCTTTAGTCATTCATGTACTAGTTCGATAAGTCAGTAAGGATTAGGTCATTTTATTCCATCATCACGGAGGATAGTACAGAATGTGACTATGGAGGGGATGAAACATGCAATTAGACGAGCAATCTTCTTAAATGAGCGTCGGCATAGGAATCTACGAAAAGATTACTTTCAGACAATTCGAACCGACATCAAAAGAAGGAAACAGTGGTGGAATCAGGTATTCATGTCTTCAATCCCTGAATCTTCTATTATCGTTTTGACAGAAGAAGAATGTATTAAGGATTTGATTGATACTTACTACTCTTCTTGTCCATACATTTTCCCGTTTAGTGATGATTTGATAAATAGGCTTTCTTCCTTGTGCCGTTGTAGAGTTCACTCTGGCCAACTCCTAATCCCTCAGTGTAATTCATATTCTTTTGAAGATTCATTTATCACCTGGTGAATTATCATTGCGAATGTGATTGTTAAAAAACATACAAAAGAGCAGATTCAATAGCATCCAAACACCGAATACAATCACTCTCAGCTTCACAAATGGGTTCCAGATTGTCCTTCCCCCTACTTCTCACCTTTATTTCATATTCATACATCAAATCTTCAAGTGCTTTCAATAATTTTGACACATTTTTGCTAGTCTGTTTGACCACATCCATGTCGTTATTCTCAGCTCCATAGATCATCATTCCAAGATTGTCTGCATCTTTACATATTTGGCTGATCTATGTAACATACCACACACTCGTTTCACAATCTCCGAAACCATATCCACCTGATCAACCATCTGGCTTGACAAGTTATCAGGAAATGAAGTAGAGTACAATCTACGGAGAATTAAACTTACTTAACCTACTTAAAGACTGCTTCCAGCAAATGTTGTAAACTGGTGATAGTATTTAGTAGACTCATCTGGGTTTGTTCAGAACGACCGTTCTCTTCAATTTCCTCTCCTACTGCTATATCCTCCTCCTCATCTAAAAGACCATCCCAATCATCCTCATCTCCGTTTTCCAAAAATTCTTCGCACTCTTTACGAATATCGCGAGTAACGCTCACAGAACGGAGAACTTCCTTCATGCAGGCTTTTTTGTTGCTATCACTCAATCCATTCAATTTCTTGCATGCATCCCATACAGCTCCAGTCATTGAAGGAGACAGAGAAGGAACCTTCTAACTATCAACAAGCCAAAACTCCTATACAGCAGCATAGCACTCTTTGCAGTGCTCAATCAGATTAACAATAGATTCATATACAATTCTAGCAATCATCAATCCAATGAATCCTAACTCCACACCCGTAGTTACTTCCTTCTTGGCCGCCTGTGTCAGCCCACAGCTCATGAAGAGACGTGCACTTTGAACAACTGTGATAAACACCGTTTCAGTATCTCTCATAAGAGGAATCAATGCATCTGCTGTCATACTGGAGTAAAATAGATGAAGTTTTGAAATATTCCGTTCCATTTTGCAGGCTAAGGATGAAAATCACACAGAAAGTCATTCCTGATTCTACAACTACTGCCTTCAGCTTTGGATAATCTTCTGCAGAATACAAACGATCATTCACAACAATTTCCGAGTGTAGGTCATTCATGTGCTTCTTCATATGGTCCAAAAACTCATCAAACGTTATCAGCACCCCGTCCATTAGAATAGAAATCAAAAATGATAAATTGTAAACAAGTGCCAAAAGCAGAAGCAAATATCGTCACTCAAATTTGCTTGTCGGTCAATTTTGTGATTGTAACACTAACTATTAGCTTTTTATGAATCGTTCTGGTGAGAGCAACCGAAAAGCAAATGATTCATCTTCTTATTCCGGGAAAACAGCGTTCTCTACATCATCTTTAATTGGGCCTCGTGACAAACCTGCAAAAGGTAGGTGATGAATTTTGTCTTTCCTGTCTTACTTGTTTTGTAGCAAGCCGATCACTGCGACCTACTGGAAGCCAAAGTCACTTCAAGAATCGCCGTCCGACGAAGGTACCAGGAGGAAATGTTGTTGTTCCACTTCCTATTAAAGCCAAACCTGTACTTGCTGAAAGCGAGATTGAGTCAAGTGGTATAAAAGGTACCCAACCGGGATCCTTGTCGAAGGAACCTAAAAAGATTTCGGATACAAATGCAAAGAAGACTCCTCCTTCTACTGTATGGGGAGAAGGAACTCGGAATTTTCTTATCAGTTGATTTGAGTTCTTATTTGTAATATTTAGACGAGAAGAGTCAAACTGAGCCTACTGCAGAAACAACGAAAGAGGATGTATCGTTAGCTTTTTATTTGTTTTGTTATTTTAGATCTGCTACCGAAAGTGTTTCAGTAGAGAAGGTGAAAGAAGTTCCTATTCCTCGAAGTCAAGATGTCCGAAAGCTCTCAGTTGCTCATGATAATCCTGCTCCTGTTTCTGAAGAAGAGAAGATACGAATTCAATTGAAGCAAGAAGAAGCTGAACGTCTTGCTTATGAACGTGAATTACAGTTGAAGCGTGAAGATGCGAAGCGTTTCCGTGAGATGGAGGTGGCAAGTGTGACCCGTCAAGGAGTGGAAGATTATGGTACAGCGAAAGTGGTAGTCAATCAGCCAACAGAGGAGTTGTCCAAGCCTTCGGTGCCAGTGGTGATTGTCACAGCATCTGCTAATTCAAAGGCATCTGAACTCTCACACCCACAGGCTACACCGAAAAAGGGACTCCCTCGTCGTCCTCCTGGTGATACGAACTTCTATCGCGTGATTCCAGAAGAACAATCTTATGGAAGTCGAAGAGTGTCAGCTGATCGTCATGAGATGTTGGAACGAAGGGGAGTCGGACGAGGAAGGTATGAGTCTTTTGACAGACGATTTCCAGACGATATGCGTGAAGGAACTGGGAGGCGATTTCCAAGCATTGACCGTGAGGGAACTGGGAGGCGTTTTCCAAGCATTGAACGTGAGGGAACAGGGAGGCGATTTCCAAGCATTGACCGGGAAGGAACTGGGAAGCGATTTCCAAGCACTGAACGTGAGGGAACAGAGAGAAAGTACTCGAATGCTGACCGTGAAGGAACAGGGAGGCGTTTTCCAAGCATTGACGGTGAGGGAACGAAGAAGCGACTACCAAGTGAGGGACGTGAAACCAGTGAGAGAAGATATTCAAATCAACGAGAATCAGACCGATTTCGAAGATGGTCAACTGATCGCACGAGTCGCAATGATCGTACTGATCGGCCTAGTCGTACTGTTTATGATTGCCATGACAACTCTAACCATAATTCTCGCACTGTTGCTGATCTTAGTGATCACAATTCCCATTCGCCACCAAGACAGCCAAAACGGCCCCAACGAGAAGACTCCGGATTCATCTTAGAGGGATCCGATTATGATAAGTACATAGAAAATCAGTTGAAGTGGAAATCGATTCCTGTTACTCAAGAATATCACATTCTTGACAATGGGGAATTGGATGTGGGAGTGGATCTTGATGCTCCTGTGAATATCACACCAGCGCCTGTAGAAGAAGAGTCTGGTAGATAAATAAGTGTCATTTCATGTATAGATAAAAAATCTGCTCACCAACCTGTAGGTACTCTTCAATCCTTCTCAACACAATCATCTTCACCCTTCATGGCTTCAGGGACACAGGCCGCAGTGCCTTCTCCTCAGATGTTCATGACTCAAGTTTTTCCCCAGTCCTTTCCAAATGCTTCGATGTATTCTGCGCCTCAATCCATATATCAGCCGGGACAGAATGATTATAGTTATTCGCCTCCTATGGAATATTACTGGCCGTCTATGCAGCAGCCGTATAATTACATGATGGGAATGCCTTCCTATTCTTCATATATCTCTGGACCAACAATGTTTCCTATGCAGGGAAACTCCAATGGTTTTGTATCTTATGAAAATGGTAATAATGGTATTGGCAAGGATTTCTCTTAACGATATCTGTCATCTACGTATTATTTGAAAGGGGATTTGCTTGTTTGTGGGAAACAGATCGAAATGACATAACGTTATAACACAACTAACAATCCATATCGATTGTAACCATAATTACATCGAAGACGACATCTTTGTCGATAAAAGGGCTGGAATGACTCGCATTTCCATCTCTACCTATCAATTCTCATTCTAAAGCAATACAAAGGATCTATACTACTGCCTTTACTACTTTTCCTTCTTCGTAACATCCAAGTAGGCAAACTAAACGCATCTACAAATAACATCGTTATATCACTTCTCACGAAGATAGTTATCATGGTTCAAAGGCATTAGCATTGTCTTTGGAAGTGTAAAAGACCTAATCGATTATTCCATCCCATCGTTAACTACCCTAGTGAAAGGGGTAGAGGCGTGAAAGTAAGGTTCATTTTTACTGTTAGCTCAACAAAAGAATGAATGCAGACGCAATGAATCACCGTTACAGACGTCGTGTTCGAATCTTCAGGATCGAATCTCCTCCGTAACTTTTTTCTTCATGTTGAAAATACAGTGTGATCCACAAACAGTCATTCTCAAAAGGTTACTCAAAATCCAAAGAGAGAATCCGAACTGTCAGTATCATCCTTCGTAGATTTCTTAGAGGGTTTCTTGGTGACACGACGCTTCTTTGATGAAGGTACTGTTGTTTTAGTACTGGCAAGTTCGTCAACAATACTGGATCGTTTCTCATCGTGCATCTTCATCTTCAGACGCTGTGCTAAAGGAACATAACTATCCTCATCAGAATCATCTGAAATCACAGTTTCCACATTCTTAGTAGGTGCTTCCTCTTCTTCCATTTCATTCGATTTCGCTGCAGTTATTGTGGTAGCTACTTTCTTAGTTACCTTTCTTCCTGCTGCTTTTGCAGGTTTATTTACAGGACTTGAATCCGACTCCATAGACACTCGCTTCACTGTCGGCTTCTTTGCAGGAGTCTTCGAGGTTGTCGGAGTTTCTTCTTCTTCCATAACATCCTTATTAGTGGCTTTACTGGTAGTCTCACGAGCAGTCTTGGTAGAAGTCTCATGAGCAGTCTTGGTAGAAGTTTTACGACCACTTTTACTCGCAATCTCACTAGTCACTTCCTGTTCCTGTTTCTTCCTTTCAGCTATGGCTGCACGATTATCTCGAATCACGTCATCTTCCGATTCATCGGTTAATATCAGATCTTCCGATTCACTATCTGATTCAAGTGTCATTTCCTCTTTTACGTTCTTCTTCCCACGAGTACTCTTGCTTGTGGTCTCTCCTTCCTTCTTCACAGCCACACGTCGAGTCTTCTTCATCTTCACAACCTCTCCTGTTTCTGGATCCACTACACTCTTCATTTCTGCCAGCATCTCTGGAGTAGGGTCCTTCACCTGGGATTGATAGTATCCAGATAGAGAGAAACGGGACTGGACTTCATTTGCCTTCCTCTGTAATTCTGTCATTGCTTGCTCCTTCGCAGTCAATCTCACAGTAGGCGTTTTGTGTACTATTAATCAATCCTTCATCTTTTCATATACCAGTCTTCTTTTTCCTCCTGCCATAATCCTCACCATCACTTGAATCCTGTTCATCCTCATTATCACTAATTCCCGCGATACTGCTGCGTGCGCCTCGTGCATGAGCACCATTGCCCGCAAGACGATTCCTCTCAGCACGACGTCTATTCTTTTCCTCCATCTGTTTCTCCTTCAGACGGACCTCCTCAAGCTACAATCATACTCCTTCTCACTCGCCTACCTTTAACAATTCATCAACAAAAGCATCCAAATCACTCTCCCACATCTGTTTCACTGTCGTTGCTTGCAATACTTCCAATTCCTTCTCCTTCGATGCCAGCTGTTTCTTGAGATTCTCCACTTCTTCACGTGTTAATTTCCACAGTTTCATTGACAGCAGATAGTTGTAACCCTTACTCAAATCAGTAGTTTTTTCGTCAAATGAAAGACCGGATGACGTATCTTCTTCATCCGCTTGAGGAATAAACTCTTCAGTAACAGTAGCAGGAGTGTCTTCAGGCAAAGCTTCCGGTCGCGATGAGGCATAAAATGCATCATATCCCTGCTGTACCAAGTCACGCAAGATATCCTTACGAGGACGATTATTAACGACCAATTCACCATTAACCACAGCAAGGATAAATCGAGTCATGTTACGAAGACGACGTGTCTCCTTCTCCAATGTGGCAATAAGAAGATCCTTACGTTTCTGGTATAATGGAAGACGGAACTCAAAAAACATGTCGACTATATCCTGAGCCGAATCATAGTGATGGATATGTCCATCTTGATCAAACAAATAGAAGTTAGTTGTTGTGATACTTGTCTCCAACTTAAAGAATTTATATAGATCTTGGCCCTCTAGAGCCTTCGCTTGCTCTTCTGTAAGAGTCACTGTGAAGTGAACCGTGGTGTCAGTATGATTTTCTTTGAAGTCAGCGATCAGAGGAGCCTTCTTCTCTGGTAATACTAATTCTGTTAGGAACTTTTTATAGTCTTGAGTCCATCGACCAATAGGAAGCTCCGTTATCACATAAGTTAGAGGATCGAGTTGCGTAATTCGACCACGAATCAAATAGCCCTAGAAATCAAAGAGAATGAACTCCAATACATTGGGTTTCTTGTAAATATCACCAGTAAAACCACGCCACCAAGGATGGAGCTGAGGAGGAGGAGTGTCTATCTATAAGAATCACTATTCAAAAGAACTATTCAGTTTCGCCTTGATATAATTTACAACATCCACAGGATTGTAGTTTGGAATGGTGGTACTGTATCCAGTTCCAATTCCTTCGCTTCCATTGACAAGCACCATAGGAATGATAGGTAGATAGTAGTCAGGCTCAATACGCTGTCCTTCATCAACCAGATATCGACATAAGCCATCATCCTCCTCTTTGAAGATTAATCGAGTGATTGGTGACAAATAAGTGTAGATATAACGTGGAGAGGCAGCATCCTTACCTCCCAGTAGTCGAGTGCCGAACTGACCCGATGGAACCAGAAGATTCACATTATTGGCTCCTACAAAATCCTGGGCCATTGAAATAATGGTTCCATTCAATGAGGCTTCACCATGATGATAAGCTGTATGCTCCGACACATACCCAGAGAATTGAATCACTTTGATTTCTGATGTCAGTTTACGCTTAAAGGCTCCGAAGAGAACTTTACGTTGACTTGGCTTGAATCCATCAATCACACAAGGAATCGAACGTGTGTTATCATAACGCGAGAAGAGAATCAACTCCTTATCAATGAAGTCTTTGTAGGCCATTTGATCAACAGCTATGAATTATTTACTTCTCTTTCACAAACCATAATCAACACTCACCCCAGGAGAATAACTCCCAATCCAATCTTTTCGTTCAGCAACACGATTACGACGAAACACCATATCAACCTCACTACACTCTTCATCCGTGATTGCCTTAAAAGGAACGAGATGTCGAGGAAGATTGGAGAAATATTCCTTGCCTTCGAGTGGAGTTGAAGTTCCAAGACCTTTGTAATACCTAACTCAAAATCACATCAGATCTCTACTTGATATAATATCCCTTGCCTTGATTGTGTGTTTGTAGCCATGTCTTGTACTGTTCCATAGTGAAAAACATAGTTGCTTTCTTACCTCTGGTCGCTTTCACAATTGGAGTGATAAACTGCTGGAGGAAATCAAGTTTTAATAAGGATGGCCAAAAATACTGGATAAAATTGATCACAAGACCTTTAATATGAGAACCATCAAAATCCTGATCAGCCATAATCACAAGATGCCCATAGCGAAGCGATGAGGTATCCTTATAAACAGTGTCAAATCTATTCTCGGAAACACGACCTATTCCTACTTTAAACCAAGAATCTGGACTAGGTTCTTGATCTCTTCATTTCCTATCACAGCAGAACGAGTCACATCTCGAACATTCAGCATTTTCCCCTATTAATCAGACCAATCCATAATATTGACACGAAGAGGAAATACACCATAATAATCTCGACCAATGATAGAGAATCCCCCAACAACCAATGATTTAGCAGAATCTCCTTCAGTAATGATTAGTGTGCATTTCCCGCTCTGACGTGTTCCTGCAAAATTGGCATCATCTAGTTTGGGGATGTCTAATTTACGAGCTGTTTTGGTTCCACTCTGCTTCTTAAGCATCTGATCATCCTTGAAGCGAGAGAAGGATGTAACAGCCTCCACAATGCCACACTTCGCAACTTTGCCCAAAAACTTCTCATCCAGAACGGGTAATGAACCGAAATTCTATATGTCAGATATAGTCCCAATTTATACCTTCGATACAGTAGTAAGTGTTTCCTTGGTTTGTGAATCAAAGGCAGGATTCTCGATCTTGCAATTGACAAAAATGTAGAGGTATTGCTTGATCATCATGGGCTTTACATCTTTCTTCGTTTTCTTTTTGACAAGAGGAGCTAGATAATCTGTAAGTTTTCCAGCAATGTAGTCGACATGTTTTCCTCCTTTGCTAGTGCAAATACTATTGACAAAAGAGACTTGCTGGAGATGGCCATCACTCACACCCACGGCTATCTCCCAACGTTCTCCAGCTTTACAATAGACTAACTTATTCTCTTTGGTGTTAGCACTGCTACTCTCCATCTGATAGAGTTTTGTATATGCTTCAAAATTCTTCACATCCAACTTCTCGCCATTTAAATACACTTTCAGTGAACTGTCTGTCACTCCAGCCATGTCCAACACACGTTTCTCCATCAAAGCCACGATATCATCATCAAAGCCATCCATATGAAACAACGATAGATCAGGGACATAGGATACTTCTGTGAACTCACTTCCTCGATGCGTCGTAATTACAGGGTCTTCAGCCACACTCATGTTGTCACGCCATGTTTGTCGGAAGCGCTTTCCCTCCTTCTTGTCAGCTGTTTCCACACGGAACTCCTTACTGTAGATATTAGTTAGTTTAGCTCCATATCCATTACGACCTCCAGTCACTTTCTTATCATTATCATTGAAATTACCACCGGTAAGCAACTGACCAAAAATGAGAGAGGGAACATACACATTGTACTGCTTATGAATCACCACAGGAATTCCTTTTCCATTATTCCAAACGGTGATTCGACCATTTTCACGATCAATCGTCACTTTAATTGTGTCCATTGAAGGATCATTCTGCTTATTATCCGCAGCATTGACAAGAATTTCATCAAAAATCTTGTAGAATCCAGGAACCTAAAATCAAGGAATCCAAATATTGTTACAAAGGTGACATTCCGATACACCAGTCCCTTCTTAGCACTATCATATACCCACATTTCCTGTGTCAGTTTCTCAACAGAACCAACTGGACATCAAACAAAAGAAGTACAACTTACTATAAGTGTCAGGACGCTTGATAATATGTTCTCTCTGTGTCATTTTCTGGTACTTCTCCTCCACAGCTAAACTCCGTCTTTTTTCAGGTTGAGTGGGCATCGTCTTCTCACCTCCAGCTGAAGATGTATCTTTACTTCTTTTCGATCCAGACTTGGTAGTTTTGCTTCCTTTCATTCCCACAGCACTAGTTCCCTTGTTTTGAGGAAGAGCTTCCTCTTCGATCTCCATATCGCTCTAAATGGTCATTACAGGAGTAAAAATAGATATACTCCGCTCTCCTCAAAAGAGAATTCGTCGTCAGACGCCATATTGTGTGAGTTGAAATTCAAAACTGTCCATAAGGCGCGAAAAGTGATTCATCTACTTGATAATTATAGAATAGTCTTTTTTCCCGCCAATTGGTTTCTTATGGGCCTAAGTCACTCTGTTGGCATTCTCCACTCATGATCAACGTGTCTATCGCTTTACATCATCTCATAATGGTTTTATAAGCTGACCATTTCAGTCAAAAGCAATCCCATATAGTCTAATTGGTTAGGATAGCAGGCTCTCACCCTGCCGATCCGGGTTCGATTCCCGGTGTGGGAATTTTTGTTCGATAAGATAAAAGACCTCATATCCCTGCAATCACATAAGAGTAGATCACCCCCATTGAACTGAAACAAACACACAAAAAGCCTTACTACCTAACGCAGCAAATTCTTACAGCTTATCCAGGAAACGATCAGAAGTGGGTACTTCGGGAGCCAGACCCTTTCTGTTACGAATAGACTTGACCATTTCGTTGGTCTTGGTTCCATCGACGAGAGGATCACCTCCATTGAAAGGCTGCCAATGAGAGAAGACACACTGAGGGAAGGCCTGTCCAGCAGTGGCAGAACGCAGATCCTGAGTGAAACCGAAGGACTCAGCGACAGGGAGATATGACTTGATGTTCATCATGGGAGTTCCGGGCTCATCAATCTCCTCGAACACATGGCCACGTCTGCGAGTCAGCACTCCATAGATACCTCCAGAGACAGCACGAGGGACCTGAATCTCGCAAAGGAACACAGGCTCCACCAAGCAAGGATCAGCAGTCAACATTGTTCCCAGCACCACACGACGAGCAGGAGGCATGATCTGACCCATACCACGATGAATGGAATCGGCATGGAGTGTCACATCCATCAGCTTGCACAACACGTTACGAATAGGCTCATCACACATCGGACCAGCACCACAAGCAGCTCCAAATCCAGCCACCACAGACTCCTTGATTTCGTTCAGGTACTGAACTCCGTGAGTAGCATCGCAGAACAGATTGGGACCATTGCCATCAGGACCGAAAGCCCAGATCTTACGCAGCAACTCCACATCCAGTCCATAGGTAGTGCTGATGTAACGAGCACGCTCCTTGAACTCCTGCTCGGGAGTGATCTTCTGATCCTCGATCTCCTGAGCCATACCGTCGGGCATCGGCTCCACATTCACGTACAGACGATTGTGCTTGTTGGGGGACTTCGCCAGACCAGGCTCTGCAGAAGCGGTGTTGATGGACTCGCGGAAAGCGACCACAGGAGGAGAAATCTTGATGGGAGTTCCCTTCATGAAGTCATCCTGAAGGTCCTTCAGACAAATCTCCAGATGCAGCTCTCCAGCTCCAGCAATGATGTGCTCTCCAGCCTCAGTGTTCGTGATCACCACCATAGGATCAGACTTCGACAGACGCTTCAGACCCTCCACCAGACGAGGCAGATCACCAGGGTTCTTGGGCTCCACAGCCACACGCACCACAGGAGACACAGAGAACTTCATCATCTTGATGGTCATTGCAGTCTCACAGTCAGTCAGAGTGGCCTGCTTCAGAATGTACTGATCCACTCCCACCAGACCACAAGTGTTACCACAAGGAATATCAGCCACCTGCTCCACAGTACGACCCATCATAATGACGGTACGCTGCACTGACTTGATCTGCAGATCGTTCTTGTTCTCAGCAGAGTACTTGGGTCCCAGAATACGCACCTTCTGACCAGAACGGATGATTCCAGAGAACACACGACCGAAGGCGTAGAAACGAGACTGATCGGCAGTGGGCACCATCTTCGACACGTACATCATCAAGCAACCATTGGGATCACACTTCTTCATGGCCTCACAAGCCTCATCGTCCATAGGTCCGTCGTAAAGGAGAGGAGCACGATACTTCTGAGCCTCCACAGGACTGGGCAGGTGCAGCACAATCATCTCCAACAGAGCATCAGCAGCAGGCAGCCACTTGGACATCACACGCTTCACCAGAGCCTTATCACGGAGATCTCTCTCCTCCGAAGTCAGAGTCACTCCCAGAGTCTCCAACATCTTCATGTAACGCTCAGTGCGTCCCTCGCTCAGAGCACGGTACAGTCCGTACACGGGATCCAGAATGAACTGGACGAAAGCACGCTTCAGAGGCTTCTTGCCAGCAGCCTTACGCTCATCCTTATGGTCAGTCTTAGCCCACTTCTTGTTGTCAGCATCGAAGAAGTAATCTCCCCACAGACGCTCCATCATACGGGATTCCTCAATACCGAACTTCTTCGAGTACATACGAGCGAACTTACGGAGAGTGAATCCCCACTGCTGGAGACCCGAACCGAAAGCCACAGTTCCGTGCTGAGGATACACCTGGATATCACCCACAGCCTCATCGGGATAGGTGGCAATGATCACATTCACAGATTCCACAGACTTCATCAGCTTGTGATAAGCCTCCTCGGGATCCAACTGCAACTCGGAAATCACACGATCCAGCTTGTTGCACATCAGCACAGGACGAATACGCTCAGTCAGAGCCTGACGAAGCACAGTCTCAGTCTGGACACACACTCCACCCACAGAATCCACAACCACCAGAGCTCCATCAGTCACACGCAGAGCAGCAGTCACCTCAGAAGAGAAATCTACGTGTCCCGGAGAATCAATAAGGTTGATCAGATAAGAGTTGTGCTTAATCTCCACATTCTCCTCAGCCTCCTCCTCACCCTCAGCAGGAGCAGCCTTCTCAGCCTGCTTGTCGATTGTTTCAGGATCGTACTCGAAATACAGAGAGATACCAGTTGACTTAATTGTAATACAACGTTCCTGCTCATCAGCACGAGTATCGGTGAAACGAGCATCTCCTGCTGCCTTCTTGGAGATAATACCAGCCTTAGACACCAAAGCATCGGTAAGAGTTGACTTTCCGTGATCGACGTGGGCCACCACAGAAAGGTTACGAATGTTGTTGGTCATATTCATCATATGACGGATCTGATCGATGGTAAAGTTGACCTACACAACCGTTAGTGCAATTCACTGAAACAAAACACTTCTTACCATTTCGAGATTATCTAGGCTGTTCGCTAAGAAATATGTGACCTTGCCATTGGTGGAATAAATGGGGCACTACGGAATCTTCCTTACTCTCTCTACTCAATCAATTACACTTCATTGGGCCATCTCGAATCTGTTGTGTTTCGTTCAATTCTCTTTGCTCAAAAGGAATAAGGAGATAGATGTATGTTGAGATCACTTCCGAGTTGGAATGAGTATTTGATGTGTTTGTTGAGAATCAGGTCTTTGAGGAGTGTTATAAGAGTATGAGTGAATTATCTAGGTTGTGGAGAGGTTGTTGGTTCGATAGGGACAAGGAAAGAGAATGAGGACTGAAGAGAGAAGAGTTGGAAACATCTGTGAATCGCTTTGAATGATCCCACTTCATCCGAATTCATATCAAAACAATCAAAACCACCTCCTAATCCCACTTCTAACTTCATTCACTATCCAATTCCATCGTTGACTCCTGTTGGTTCCGATAAATATACTTCTATTCTCGGTTCCCTTTTCATTATCAAGAAAATGAACGGAATTCATTCTCTGCAATAATTGCCACATCATTCGAGTATGTCGTATCATGTTCCCCGTTTCCCCAATTGATGGGAAAACAGAATCAAGT
>JANPWN010000832.1:0-11520 GCA_027406425.1 Blastocystis sp. subtype 8
TCATCGACGAGGCAATCTTCTGATACAGAGGAATTGCATGACCTCCATTACGATCCTTAAGTGTGTTGGATATCTGATCATGAAGACCTAAACGGACAGTTCCATAGACAGCTTGTCTCATAACAGCTGCAGAGAGACCAGCGTACAGCTTTGTTACCCCTCCTTCACTGATAATCGAACGAGCCATCTTCAAGGAACCTACACGGGCTTCACCAGCTCCAACCACTTGCATTTGTACACGTGTTTTCAATAAATCGACAGGGTGGACACACATTGTCGCAATAACAGCAGCACTTCCACCAGCAATATAGGGCTTAAGAGCCATAGCTACAGGATGTTCAGAACTCATTATTATAGAGAAGAAAATAAAAGACAGAAAGTGGTAAAAGACTAAAGAAAAATTGGTCTACTAAGCTTCAAAAGGGGAAATGATTAAGATACTGGTGAATCTCGCTGTATTTGATTCGGTGAACCAATTCTTGACCAATTATCTCCTGGCTTCTCTTAATTAATGGTGGTTGTCTATTGGAAGCTCTTCTGCTACTAAAGTATTTGTTGAGGACTGAGAAGTCCTACGAATGAATTGGACTCATTTTGGTAGTATTCGTAAACGGTAAGGCCCCAGACGCATTTGATCCAATTATACAGTGCGATTCTGGAATGGATGGAGTTCAATCCAAGATCCGCACAAAAAGGATGTAGTTTTCTTCGAAATCCATCATCTAGACTTTCTGCATTTTATAAACAATTTTATGTTTTTTTTACACGCCAATTCTTTACCATTCCCTCGATCCAAACTTGAATAATGGTTCACTTATTTGATTGGTAGATCAATTGGTTTCCCAATTATTGTGGTTCCCTCCTCCATCTTCGTTTGCCGTCCTCTGCCGCGATATTGGATTTGGGTTCAGAATTGCTTCCTTTATGGCCGATATTCCAGTGAAGATTGAGAAAATCTGTAGTCGATTGCAGACTCTCCTAGATCAATGGACTGATAGCGTTCCCATTATCTCAGAAGCTTCTGCATCCACTCTTATATCTCAATTCAATCTCTATTCTACTGTGATGAAAGACTATCCCAAGAAAGAAGAGTGGGCAATGCATGATATGCCATATCTATTGATGCAGACGGTTTCACAACTATGGGACAAGGAAGAAAATACAGTCAAATTGATCCAGCTTGGAATTGTCAATGCCATTCAATCGATCTACACCTGTTTGGTTCCTGTGTTGCTGGGTTTGAAATCAACTTCAGAGAATCGCTTGCCCGAGTTTCTATCACTGCTATCCATCCTCGTATCGCAGCGTTGGATGTCTAACCTATAGAGTGAAGCACCAAGTGATAAAAAGTCTGATGATCAGTGGAACTCTGTACTCAATAGTCTCCAAGAGACCTTTATTCCCCCCCTTTTGCATGATATAATCTCCTATCCTGATGTATTCAAAATATATCTACTCATTCCCAGACTGCTATTGAAAACAGAAGACAGTTGTGCTTTACCATGGTATCTTTCTTTTCCTCCAATCCAAAGACCGTTGCTAAATTGTTCAGTATCCATCAAAGCGAAGTCGCTACGCTAGCCAAGAGAGCTCTTCTTCAAGAAGGTTCTTGTCACTGGTGGTCTTCATAGATAGATTTCCCCGCACAATGCACCACCATTGAAATCCTTTATCGACTCTATCTCATAGCTCGAGCCACCAACAATACTGCACTTCAATCGATCATTCATGACAATTGTCCTGTTGATGTGTCTGCACTGCAACAGACAGATTTCATCAGTCAAGCACGATTACTATTGAATGCCTATAATACACAAGCAGCAAATACTGTACAAAGTATTCCTATTCATTCCCTATTCATTGTATCGTCAAAGACTGAAACATCCATAGGTTTGGCTCACTGGTATCCTCTATATGATTCTCTGAATAATAGGCTCGATTTTGGGAAAGAGACAATGAGTTGCTATATTGAAATCACTGATGATGACCAAAAGAGTTCCGATTTACAGCTTCTCAGTATTCGGTGACTATTACTCTCTTCATTGACTCCTAGTTGGTCCTCTCTAACATCTCTCGATCTCATTGATCGCGTGTTTTCAATTCGAATTGTATTCACTCTCTCCTCAGCCTCTGAGAATGACTTCCTTTTGCCATTTCTTCCTCCAAACGATAATTCTCTTTGTATTCGTATTTCCTTTCCAAATCAAGACGATTTTGGTATTTGCAAGAAATATCTTGATTCTCATCCTTTCACAACTATCTCCGTTAAGGAAGCCGCTTCAGCCAAGGCATCTCTGTCAAATCGCACTGAATTATCCCTGAGTCAGACTGTTCATGGATGCAAATCCTCTATAGTGGCAATGAGTAAGATGAAATCATCGGTGATTGGTCAGCCCATTGAACAGGGAGTGATAAATGAAACACTTCCTGAGAAAACAGTGGTCCCTGCTACACAAGAGAGTGAAATGTCTCTTGGTGGGGTGTCACAGCGGACACCAGAGAAGAAAAAGTCCTCAACAGATGTATTAGGATCACTTCATTCAACTCCTGATAGACCTGTAAAGCATATAGAAGAGGAGACTATACAGAATGTGGAAGATAAGAAGAATGTAAAGATGATAGAAGAAGAAAAGAATATGAAGCAAGAAGAGGAGAGAGAGAAAACCAGTGAGAAGCCTAAGAAGACTGTACCAATTAATAAAGTCACACCAACTAAAAAGATATCAAGTGGACGAAGTAAATCGTCAGAGGAGGGAGTAAGTAGTCAGCTCGCTGCTTTAACTCGCCGTCGTCCTTCTGGTTTCCTCTCTCAATTAGCAGAAGCCATGGAAGAGAAGAAGGAGGGTAGAGGCGGAAAAGAAAGAAGTGAGAAGGAGGATACTGTAAAGTCGAATACTAGGAAGAATGGAGCCCCAAAAGAAGCAACTATCAAGGAGAGTACTTCAGTGACAAATTCTGTAAAAGAGCCAGTGATGGAGTCAATGAAGGAGTCAGTGAAGGAGTCAGTGAAGGAGTCGGTGAAGAAACCTGTGAAAAAGCCAGTAAAGAAGAAAGAAGGAGGAAGAAATCCAACTTCAAAGGACAAAGCAGGTACCCAAACTTCAACTCAACCTCATCAGACTCCATCAACCCCATCCAAATCCATCTCTTCTCCAACACAACCTCCAGGCACACCTCTCAAACAACCTCCAACACAACCTCCACCAACACCCTCACCCAAACCACTCAAACTCCGTGCTCCAGATCCAGAAGACTTCAGTGAGGATGAAGAGACTGTCCCTATCAAACGACGATGGAACCTCTCTGAGAAACGTCCAACCGTACCACCAACCAAACGTCAGGCAACGGCCCAGACAGCAGGACGTAAGAAGGCCAGACTCACCAATACAGCTGACATCGAGGAGAAGCAAGCAGAAGCTGAGGACTCAAGTGACTGGGAGTCAGATCCTCAGAATGAGGTGACGGTACTGATGGATAAATTCAAGACGATTCTTTCCACTCCGAAAATCAAAGGGATATCAACTGAATCAAGTCCATCATCCAACGGTAGCGAATCTGATGATGATCTGGATGATCCAAGCATTCTAGCGGTTCAACAGGCCTTTACAAGTGAGTGAGTGATTGTTTAGTCATTCATAGCACTCCTTTTACAACAGAAGAAGGAGAAGAAGAGACAGATTCAACAAGCTCGGAAGCAGATGGAGGAGAGTGTGCGGGGTGGAATGGAGAAACTGATACAATCATCCGAAGAACGATTCCAAGCCATACTAAAGACTACACACAGCGAATCTACTCAGCTTCTTCAGACTCTGAAGAATGAAATTAGTGCTCTCCAAACACTCCGGGAGAACTTTGAGTCGGAATCTTCAGAACGTTTGCATCGCATTCAGTCGATCGAGAAGAAGGTTAATGAGTTACAGAAAGGACTTGAGGTGGACTCGGCATCACGTACAATTGTCGAAAAATACAAACAAGAAGCCAAAAAGCTCCAAGAACGAGTCAATGCAGAATACAAGAAGCGAGTGAAGCTGATACAGAAGAAGAATTCTCTGAAGAAACGGAATGAAATACAAGTAGGTGAAAAGAGATTGAATTCATTTTTAGAAGATGATGCAGATAACCCTAAATTCATTATCTGGATAGTTAGATTGTGTATATCTTGTTTTTTTACTATTCAAATCCATTCAAACGGTGATTCTACTCTCTAATCCCAAAAGCGGTTATTTGGGTTTCATCGCAGATAGCTTTCCCTCACTTCTCTTTCTCATATTTATGCGATGAACAGCCATTTCTTGTCTGCCGTTGCTCCTTATATGAAAAAGGAGGTCCTGACACATCAACAGCAGGTGTGTCGACTCTATAAGCATAGTCTGAGGGCATTGCTCTCCTGGTCAACGGATCGAGAGCTTTTCATGGAGAAAGCTGTAGAGCTAAGAAAGAGATTCCGTGATAATGCCTCTCTTGATCCCAACTCTGCGTAGACTCCATTCTCTGTCAGCTTTATCTATAGAGAAGCTAAGAAACTGTTGGATGATGGTTTGAAGGAGTATGCAAAGATGGCACATCCCGATCCTTATGTGCGTAGGTTCTGAGATCTTGAGTCACTTATCATCCTAGAATCCTGGTATCCTGGTGGTGCTACTTACATGAGAAATGCTCCTCCCCCACTGAATGTAGACTCAAACAGACGTGGTTATTTTATAGGTGGTGTATCCTCATGGTGTACCTAAAGAAGTTGAAGAGTCAGTTGTTCCTATTCATCCTGATGGAACTCCTTACAATTGGAGACCGAACGATGATCCTATTCTTGTTGACTTCCTAGGAAAGAAGATCTACGGCTTTTAATTGTTTACAGAAATTCGATAATATATCTTAACAGTATGTGGAGTTTGTTGTGAATTCACTTCTTAACAAACAATACTACTTTTTACGAAGTTCCTCCAACACTTTTTCGCATTTCTGACTCTCCTCAAAAACTGCTTTCAGTCCATAGATCTCTGTTAGATTTCCTTCTCCCGTCGCACAGGCTATAGCCTTCTCAATATACTCTTTAACTTCTTCTGTACGACTTTTCATCAGCAAAATTTGGATAATTGCAAGATATGCGGAGAAGCAATTCTCATCCTTCTCTATTGCAGTCTTCAGATACTTCCATGCTTCTTTATCCTTCTGACCAACATTCATCACCAATCGGGCCATTGCGACATATCCTTGTGGGTCTTCAGGAACCACTTCAATTGCTTGGGAGTATATTTCCTGAGCCTTGAGATACTGTCCCTTGAAAAATAACATATCACCATAAGCACACAGAACATCACTCGATGTAGATTCCAACTCATAGGCTTTCTTGATTACTTCAATACCTCTAATCATAATTATCCCAATCTACACAAACTTGTCCATATCATCCTGAATATAACACGCAGCTAAAGTGATATAAGCATATGCAGATGGCTGAATTTCGATACTTTTCTGTAATTCCTAAAAATCACCCATTACAATGATTCCAACATTTACAGCCTGAAGTGTATTTCCGACAGTCTGAGCCACATATCCGCGCACCAAATGTGCTTCAGCTTCATTAGGGAATTTTTCGACTTCCACATCTGCTAGACGAATTGCCTCTTTGACATCCACAGGAACCATACAACAGGCATATTTTGAGTAGAAATTAAGCCAATTCACCTGGACTCCACGATCCTCCATGGTCTCCATCTTTGCAAATATCTCTCCTGCTTTACGATTCTCACCGCATAAATAAAGCCATGTAGCTGTTTCGAGCATTGCATTGAATAGTTGTGAACACTGCATCTCGGGAAGGGCAGCCATCGCAAAATCTTCTGCAGCTCGCTTGAACATCTGGCTGTGTTTCAGGATTCCACCTCGCATAAGGTATAAATCTCCTTTAGAAAACACCAGATTCGGACTAGGTTCTTCAGAGGTGATTAATTCTGTTAACGCTTTGAGGTCCATATTAAAGGCATTATAAGCAGCACTCCGCTCACTTCCATAAAAGGCTAAACGAGAAATACAAGTGGCCTTTGAGGGAACAGGTGGTTTGTACAAGGGATCACGTGAACGACGAGATAGTTCGGCTTTTGCAAGATGGGACCCGATTGAAGTTTCTAGTTTAGAGATAAGCTCTTGAACACGATCGGGTAGAGATTGATTCTTTGCTTCTAGGAGACTTACCATGGTCAAATCACGTAAAGCCTTCTCCTCTTCGCCTCTTTTTGCGTAGGCTTCACCTCGATTTATGTAACCATTGGATTCTAGAGGGAAAAGAGTAATGACCTCTGTAAAGTCATTCAGTGCATTACTGTACTTTCCCTATTCTTTGATATAGATATGACAAAATTCTACCATTAAGAAGTAGATTTGAGCACGATTCTGGAATAGAAGACGACGACGAATGGGATCACTTGTCCCACTTAGTTTAATCCCCTTTGTATAGCACAAAAGTGCCTACAGGTCAATGAATTGACGCCTGGTCTACATTCTGGTACATTCTGGAATTAGTGAAGTTAATAGCTTGGCGATACGCTTCACCTGCTGTTTTTAGTTGTGAGACATCATAGTTCCCGTCTAGAGGAGGTGGAATTTCCTCTTTTGGTTCCTCACGAGGTTTACAAGGCTCTTCTTTTGGTTTTGGGTGCTTTTTGGTTGTCTTCTTCTTATGGTTGTAATAGTAGAAAGTGAGAACAGCCATCACTGCTACTGCAGAAGCAAGAGTGATGGTATATTTACGGTCTGAATATTATTATTCTGCATATATCTGTACCCATTTACTTGTTTCTGTCTTCGTTTAAGAAGACGCAATCGCTGTGTTAAAAGGAGTGTAATCGTCGAGATGATTTCGTTGAGTAAACAAGCTCAGATACTACCATATGCATCACGTAACTATTATTTTCATGTTGCTGATAACATTTTCATTTACGTGCTACTCTTTCTGGAGAGATTATACTGTTGGTGACAGCATTCCGTAATTATGTTTGGCCATTCGTAGCACTTCCTCGTGACTCTTTGATCGTCGCTTCATCACCATATCTTTCCTCTCTTTTTTGCTATCAGTCATGATCAAGTAACTTAGATCATTCTCTTCTTCAAGAAGAGCACGTAGTTGCATTACACAGATTCCAGTACACTTATTTCCTAAAGCTTACTCTTCTCAATTATTTCTACTTCGCAGGTTCAATTCTTTCAATTCCCTCCACATCCCCAGTCGGATATTGTCGTAGATGAGATAACCTCCATCGTTTTCAATTCGACAATGAATTAACGAAAGAACTTTTACTTGTTCCAAAACACGTTCCAAATCAGTAGCTGTCAGCTCTTGGAGTCCTTCATCTCCGAATGGATTCTCACTCAACTCCAATTTCTCCAGCGATGGCAGACACCGTCGCTGCAACATCACTGCAACACATCGCATTCCTTTCTTCTTGATCTGATTCTTCGCAAGTGAAAGGAACTTTAATCTCTGTAGCGGTTCATCTAAGACTGCTTTCGACAGAATTTCGAGTGAATTAGTGTTGAGAGAACAATTTCCAAGATTAAGTGAATATAAACGTATAAGAATCCTGTGACGAATGGCAGAAGCGAGATAAATAATCACAGAACAAGAAATGGGAATCGATGAAAGATTCAGAACACGTAACCTCGGATATACCCGAGCATCAATTTGAGTAAAAAGAAGTTGAACCACGGATGATGGAAGTGGATTTTCTATTCATTCATTCATATTCATTACACTTACCACTTACATCGATCTCCTGTAATAAGATACGTTCTTCACCTCCAATGGCTTTAAGAAGGCTGCGGCCACCTCGTCCTCTTATTCCATTTCCAGAGATGCGCAATCGCTGGATAAATATTGATTGACTGATGTGATTGAAAAGCTTCGATAAGGCTACAGCTCCCTTGTCTCCGATTCGGTTCTTCGATATATCAATATCATAACACTTAAATAAGTGATTATTTATAAACAGAGACACAAACGCATCAATTCCTTTTACTCCGATATGCTGACCTGGGAGATGAAGCGAATCGAATTCAGGACACTTTTGTGAGGATAATACAGAAGCCAACTGAATAA
Organism: Blastocystis sp. subtype 8; assembly: GCA_027406425.1. NCBI lineage: Eukaryota > Bigyra > Opalinata > Blastocystidae > Blastocystis > Blastocystis sp. subtype 8. Next base: position 8,093 of record JANPWN010000832.1, read on the forward strand.
GTTGGGTATCGGTCAAATACCACTTGTCTTTGGGTGATGGAAGAATTGTAATAGAATGAAGCGTTCGTAAATAGGGTATACATTCCAGATAGGCATTAAAAAGAGCTGGGACCAGAGGGGTTTCAGAAATGGTCAGAGACTCGATATTCACTTCCTTTGGAGCTGTTTTGAACCACATCTCAGCAAGAATGGGAAAACTCGATAGGAAGAGATGAAGGTCCATTGCCGATAAACCTTTTACTAGGAATCAATATCAGAGCTCTTATGTACAGTGAAAGTGATGGCAGCGTGATATTTGCCTTAATCCCCATAAGCACTCATTAGTGAAGGAATTAAAGGTAATTGAGGTGATCATCTATTCATGAAAACACTCCACACTATAATTCACCAAGAGACTCTTTACTCTGATCTCTGGAGATGCCCTTCGTAATTCATCGATTGGAATTGGTGAACACTGTTCAATCGAATTGAGGAAAGGGTCCATGAGTGGTGACTGTTGTTTCGCAAGGTACGAAGAAATGGGATCAAATCCTTATCCCAGTGGCTTGTAATTACTGCATTATTCGTGATACAGCTGGTGCATCATTAGTACAGATATCCACGTGTTGTCTGCAGATGTTAGTGATAAAACCAATAAGGTCATAATAAACCCTTCTATAGACTATAAAGTTTCCACACTTATAACACAAACATGATCACGACTACTTAGGCACATACATTCCTTCCTTATACAACTGAGCAATGACATCTTTGTACTTGGTCTTGGAGACGTTTCTCTTCAACTTCATCGTTGGAGTCAGCATTCCATTCTCAATAGTCCAATGTTCACAATCCAAATAAATATTCTTCACCTTCTCAAATCCACATAATTTACTTTCATTCGCCACCTTTCCCATCTCCTCAAACATCACAGCCTTCACAGCAGGATCCTTACAGAGGTCTTCAAAAGAAACTCCTTCTTCAGGAATACCTCGTTCCTTCAGACAATCTCTTAGATGGTATTCACTTGGAATCACCACAGCTACTAGATAGGACTGGTATGAATCACCATAAACAAAAAGACTGGCAACTAGAGGACATGCCTGATAGACGCCTGTTATCTTGTCAGGACTGATATACTCACCTTGGGATAATTTGAATATATCTTTCTTTCGATCTACAATCTGTAAGGCTCCATACTGATTCCAAATAGCTATGTCACCACTATGATACCAACCATCTTCATCAAAGGTGGCTGCATTGATCTGAGGCTGTCGATAGTATCCTTTAATTACATTCACACCACGGAAACAACACTCGCCACGACCATCACAAGGAACACCGGGATTAGTAACAGTCCCATCAGCTTCAACAACACGTCCATGAACCTTATCAGTGATTAAATAACCCATCTCAGGCACTGATACCAACTTCGCCTCCATAGCCTTGATAGGGCAGCCACAGTGATCAAAAGTATTGAAATCAGATGGCAAAGAGACACAAGCACCTCCACTCGTCTCGGTCGCTCCTAATCCTTGAAGTACATTGGTCCTAGATAATACTCATGAAATCACCCATACAAGAATAGAACACGTAAGAAGAGTAAATTGTCTGCTGTAATAGGAGCTGAGCCTGTAACCATGGCACGGACATTATCCAGACCCACTGAACGAAGCAATGTTGAGAAAACCAACTTGTCCCAGAATGGACACTTATTCGTGTTATAATGAAGAATACAGTATTTCTACAAATCACTCAGTAATCACTATTCCACCTTGCTCTTAAATGCCATATCGAAGAGTGTTCGTTTCATCCACCCACTATTCTTAACACCCTCTTTCACTTTCCCAATGATTCGCTCCAATAATCGAGGCACTGAGGCAAACACACTTGGCCGCAACTGCTTGAAATCATCAACAATCTTCCTCGTATCTCCCTGACTAAATCCAATCCCCATTCCAGCAGCAATGCAGGCTGTCTGCATGAAGTGCTCAAAGGCATGAGCCATAGGCAAATAGCTAATGTAATAATCATTGCTACCAAAATGACTCATCTCATAGATGTAATTTCGACATACTGCTCCCACACTAACAAGATTCTGATGAGAGAAAATGGCTCCTTTGGGAGTACCCGTGGTTCCACTCGTGTAACAAATCATACAATAATCATCTCCCTTGACCGTAGGAAGTTCAATCTCAGGAAGGGTCTCACCTTCCTTCATCAAATCATCAAAGGAATAAAGGGTTATATGATGATATTCAGCGAGTTTACGAATCTCCTCGGTAATCTCACCTCCTGCCTATTGATGAACAAAACTGCGAACTCCCTACCACAACGACATTCTTCACCGTAACATACTTGTCAGGGAAATCAGCAATGCTACGAAGAAGAAGAGCAGCCGAAGCGGGGTTGCATAAAATAGTTTTCAATTCTGCCTCAAAACAGACATGGCTAGTACTGAGTAGAAATCCATTTGATTACGCAATGGCTTCAACACCAAGTGTATCATACAGGGGGACTACAGTCCCATTTATTCGCCATACAGCGAACTGAGAGAGAAGAAGAGGCATGGAATTCTTCATAAAGTGGCCAATGGTTCGGATCTTCCCATCAACATACTCTTATTCACCTACAGGACTTCCATCGGTTTGCTTTTCATAACCTTGGGTGACGGACAGAAGATCATATTTCACTAACGCACGACTGTATGCTTCAATGTGCTTTTTGGATTCTTCATACCTAATAATGACTACAAACCAAAATTCGGGACGTATAGAAAGTGTAGGGTTGGGCTTCTCCGTTGACAATTGGTCTCCATCCAACGAAGTTGGCTTCAGGATTTAGATCGTGTGCATGTCTACACGTCACTTCCACAAAGAAAACACACAGAAAGTTCTCGTACAATGTGTTCACATTTGGGTCATAAGATTTCTCTAATCCATTTGCTGCATCTGGATGACGATGAATTGCTCCCTTTCTATCAACCAATAAATCCATTCCTACCGAACCCTTTTCAAGGTCTTCTGTTCCAGGTAAAATGATAGAAAAGGACTTCTTGTCTTCAATTCTACTGGTTGAACTACCCATCAACTGTGATAGAAGGAAATAATATCCGTACAGGAGCAGCTGCTCTCTGGAAGCCCCCTCCAAGAATTGATTCGATAATTCTTTTTCAAATGATTGGCAATTTTGTCCCCAAATCATTAGGTTTCGTACGTATAGTGTACTGATGTTGTCACTCTCAACAAACAACAAATCAACTCTTCCCTTGCAAACACAAATTTCGAACCAAAACCTCCTTTGCAAACGCCACCAACCACTTAGAACATACCGAAGATATCATCCCTAACACATTACCTCTCCTTTCAGGTCTTACGTGTAAGATGTATTCGCAGGAGCTGGAGCAGCAGGAGCAGAACCAATCAAATCATCTTCCTGAGGCTCTTCAG
>JANPWN010000833.1:0-37903 GCA_027406425.1 Blastocystis sp. subtype 8
TCTACAAGAAGCTCACTAGCAAGAACATTGTGTTCGAGTTCAAGAACTAAGTTGATGTCAAAAGGGTGACAGAATCTATCTGTTTGTTGAAATATATGATTGATCTACTCATATCCTCTTTGCTTCTCATATTGTCTACCGTAGCAACCGATCCCCAGGGGAAGGAAAGAGTTCTATTATCGTAAATGTTCATTTAGATTGATTATAATACGTCAAGACCTTTCTGGCCCTTGTAGGTTTAGTGATAATCTCTATGAGCGATCTAATGATGGAGCATATTCACTTATGATTATCAAAAGTCTAAATTTGAATAAATAGATCACAGTAAATGATATAAATCAATGTGTAAGATCGATTACACAAAGTCCAATAGTCGGCCCCAATGCCAAATAATAGGCGTCAGAAATAGGCCTGTATTAATAAGTGAATCAAAACTCTGCAATAGCGATGCCAAAGAGAGAAACAACGGATGGGTTGTTAACAAGAGAGCAAATTGATGCTGGTGTAACAGAGGTCTCTTCGAGTTCTGTTCCTAGTATTACAGGAACAATTGGACATCGAATTGGTCGTATTATACGTCCTAAGAAGGGTATGAAACCGATGAGAATGTTGTTTAGTATCTAGGTTCCACCACTATCAATTCTACGAATATTGACACTTACAAGGAAACACTTGATTCTATTCCACAGGAAACGGATAAAGAGAAAGATGGAAAGAAAAAGGGACCAAGGTTTGTGTTATAGGTTGTTGATTCCCTGTAGTTTTGAGAATCTTAACAAGCAATTCTTTGACTGGGTTGACTATCATATGAAACATCATCCAGCTGCAAATTGGACTGTATTCTTAAAGGTACTGTATGTATTATTGAGTTGACTATAGGAATATATTGAATTTGCTGATTCTATTCAAGAGGAATATGATAAGAAGCATTCTCAGGAGAAAAATGCTACTTCTGCGCCCACTTCTAGTCAGTCTCTGTTCCCTCAAATTTCGCTAGATAATGCACCATCTAATTCTCCCTTCGGTACTCTATCTCTAGCTCCACAGCCCAAATCTGCAGTATCTATGGGGAATACATCGATGGAAAAGCCTGCTGAAAAGTCTGTTGATCCAAAACCTGTTGATGAGAAGCCTGCTGATGAGAAGCCTACACTTCCTTTTGGTGGCAAGCCTGCTGGTGAGAAGCCTACTGATGAGAAGCCTACACTTCCTTTTGGTGGCAAGCCTGCTGACAAGTCTGCGCCTCCAATGTTTACTCTGGGAAACAAACCTATGGAAAAGTCAACAACACCCATGTTTTCATTTGGTCTGAATTCTGCTGAAAAGCCTACGGAGAAGCCAGTTACGTCTACATTTGCATTTGAAAAGCCTGCTGATAAGTCTGTTACTGATAAACCAGCCACACCCATGTTCTCATTCGGCTCGAACCTCACTGACAAGCCTAATGCATCAGATAAGCAGCCTACTAAGCCTGTATTCTCATTTGGTGTAAAGCCTGTTGATACCTCCACTGACAAACCTATCGATAATAAGCCAGCACCTCCTGTATTCTCATTTGGTGTGAAGCCTATTGATAACTCCACTGAAAAACCCTCTACAGAGGACAAGGCTCCAGCTCCAGTATTCAGTTTTGGAGTCAAGTCAGAAGACAAACCTATTGATAACAAACCAACTTCTGAAAAGCCAGCTTCATTATTCAGTTTTGGAGCCAAGCCAGACGATAAGCCGATTACTGATAAGTCCCAGGTTCCTATGTTCTCTTTTGGGAAACCAGACAGTAAGCCTAATGATGACAAGACCCCTCCTGAAAAACCGGTTCCAGTGTTCAGTTTTGGATCCAAGCCAGCAGACAAGTCGAGTGAGAACAAGCCTTCCACTCCGATATTTTCCTTTGGAAAGCCAGTAGACAAGTCTGGTGATGACAAACCCTCAGCACCCATTTTCTCCTTTGGGAAACCATCAGACAAGCCAGCAGAACCCACCTTTGCCTTCGAAATGAAATCTGCCTCGAATACTATCCCAGGTTCCAAGCCAGAATTCAAATTCTCTTTTAAAAATACAGATTCATCTACCTTCACATTCAACTCCAAACAAGAAGAATCAAAAACAGTTGAAGAAGATAACACTAAACCAGAGGAAGATGATACAAAGATGTTAGGACAAGAGGGAGTTACAGTTCTTCATTCAGTACGAGCTCGTGTGTACATTCTAAATGAGGATACGAAACAATGGGATAGTCGTGGTGTGGGAACTTTCCGTATCGAAGAGTTTGTGTAAGGGATAGTAATCGTGCTTAGATCTAGGGATGATAAGAAAAAGCGATTGATCTTTGTTATCGATAGTGGAGCTGTAAAGGTCAATTCAAGCTTCAGCAACAAACTCCATATCAGTATTACAAAGAATTCACTCACTCTTCCTCTTATTGATGAAGGACAGCTACATCCTTTCTGTGTTAAGGTTAAAACGGAGGCAGAAGCGGAAGCACTAAAACAGAAGATTGAAGAGTCATTTGCTTTTCTTGTTTGTTGTAATTTGGGTGTTCTATCTCGGGAAAATCCGGTGGAGAGTGGAATAATGTGGGAGTCCATAATTATCAACTAATATTGTACAAATTACTGAACATGCATTACAATCAAACAAGTTTGAGACAGGTAGTATTAATTAACAAACACTTCACTTGATCGCAATATCCAATTTACGAACAAGTTGTATGAGTAAATGGTTGATTTGACTTATAAATGTAATGGGGATGTTCAGTGATTTGTACAGTATTAGTTGATTATCATACACTCTTTACAGTTCTTCCACTCTCTATTGGGTTTTCCATGATATATATAGTTCCCGCGGGAATTTTATAGTAGTATTTACTCTAGAAAGGATTTGAGTATTCATCCATGGCTTGCAAAGGAAAAACAATTGTTATCTTTTCGATTCTAGGAGTAATGGTGCTAATTCCACTGGCTCTGTACCTCATTGCAGTTGTAGCACCTCTATTCTATAGTAGTCGATCGAAATTGATCAAGACGTAGTTACATAAAGCCAAATTCAGCTGTAGATATAATCAAAGAGCTAGAATCTGGAATGAGTATGGTATTTCCGAGTTTAAGGGTGCATCGTTTATGGCGAGTGTCAATGGTCAACAGACATTTCTTTCTCCTTATAATGAGACCTTCGGAGAGAATTATCCCATTCGCGATAAGTGTGATCGTAAAGGAGATCCAAGAACTGGATGTATGACTACAGGAGCTTATCATTTCACTTCAGACTTGCATTATGATGATAAGAACAAAGTAGAGGTTGTTATCCGAAATGGAGAGAGTGGAACTGTCATTTTCAATTCCACATATACCACTACCAAAGTGATGGGAATGACTTGGGAGTCTATGGGTTGTTCAAGTGTAGAAACATGTAAGCCCATATGTGATATATATGGAGGAGAGATTCAAAAGAGTTCACGTGTTTGCATTTACGATGCCTATCTGAACGAACTCTGCTATCGTGTGGTTTTAGATTCAAATGGAGACTATAAGATCGATTTGCCTCCTACATGGTATTTGTATCCTGGTACAATAATGCCGGGTTGTGAGTAAGAATGGAAAATAGAATTGAGTATAGCTATGATCTCTCGTGGAATGAGTTTTACTACACACCAGGAGTACGAGATATGGTAAAAGTCACAGTTCGCAATTATCGCGATTCCTACATTCAGGCAAGCAGCCTCACAACAGGTTGCTCTTCAACTCATGAGAAGGAGACGTCTTGTTTCCCTACCAGTTCTGATCAAGACATGGAATTAAATGAATTCTGCTTCTATATGAAATTGGGAGCAATTGGTGTCAGTTTTATTGAAGTTTGTGTAAGTTGAAGTGCGATTGGTTTAATACTAGATTCTGGTTATCTGCAGTTGCATATGGGCATGCAAGAGATATAAGGAAAAGAAAAGTACACTTAATATATTGGAGTGAAGAGTAGATGCAAACCGAATACGTCTTGTGTAGTGACTACTTTGTTTTAACAAACAAGTTCACGAAAATGTACTTAAAGCATACTTAGCACAGAATCACCATTGTAAACTGGAGTTCCTCCAGTATATAAGCAATCATCAAGAATCACACTATCAGGATTGTCATAATTTTGGCAATCGAATAACTCACTTTGATTAGGCTTTTTGATCATATCATATGGATAAGAGGCCATATCTTCGCCTAAAAAGATTTCGGGATTCGGAGGTACCTCTCCAAACGTTACAGGATCCTTCTCGATTCTAGATAGGGGGAGAATTGAATTGGAATTCGGATCACTGGTAGGAAATGGAGGTGTTGGCGGTTGCAGAAGCGGCTCTTGTATAAAACCCTGAAAAGGAGGATTTATTGGCACGGAATAGTTCGAAACCATAAAAGAAGAAGTAGATTGAAAAAAAGGAACGGAAAAAGACAGATTTGGATACACTTCAGAACGTGGGCCAGTCTGTCGCAATTGCGCTTTCAGACGAGTATGAATTCGACTTGTAATACAATGGTAACGATTCTTTACATCGTTTTCACTCCTTCCAGGAAGACGCTTCTTAATCAGACTCCACTTGTTTCCCATTTCTCGTTGCAAACTCATAAGAATTAAATCTTCTTCTGTAGACCACGCCTGCTTCTTAATAGACGGGTCCAAATTGTAACACCATCGTTGACGACACTACAGCTTAAAACGGCTACTGAGACACGTACCTGTTTTCCTGAACGACCTGGAATGGATTCTGCGATCATCTTCCAATTCTTCTTTCCATGTTTCTTTACGAGAGAAGTCAACAAAAGGTCTTCTTCTTGAGTCCACATATCCTACAAAGTTATAGAAACCATAAAAATCCACTTTACGTGAGGAACGCGTTGTAGAATCGTATTGAGATGAAGGCTTCGAACCTGTCCTCAAATTACGTGAATCCATTATGACATCACTCAAAGAACTTCCCGAATCACTTATTGATGCTATTAATAACGTGTCCTCCTAAAACTTAGAAAAAGAAATAATATGAACTGTCTTCACTGCAGCAGCGGTAGACTTAGGTTCCATTATTGAACAGTAATATAGTAGATTATACAAATAGATACACGCGATTAGAAAACAAGTAGCACAAAAGAAATCGAAATTAAAAAGAAAAGGAGAACGGACGGGAAATGGCCTACTATTACCAAATCCACAAAGAAAATGTGATGAAACCAACACTATCGAAACAACCCAATCTTAATATCCAGGATTATTTCCTGTAATTAACTGCACATATTCCGCATAACTATAATTACTTCCAGCGAATACATCCCGATCCTCGATAAACCTCCACCGCAGCTTGCTGAATTCGGGATCAGTCGCTCGTACAATATGAAGAGGACAGAAGTATGGACGATCCACGCGAAGCTCTTCTAGCAGCAAATGTACTTTCCGATTGAACTCGTTATCTAGCTGTGGTAAACGCACATTGCTGACATCATATCCGTCAAGAGATGCCACTCCGAACAGATTCATCATCTCGGTTGAATCGACTTGTGTTCCCAAAACCAGCCACAATGAAACACCGTCATCAACCAAGTAAATGCCATCAGCCTGAAGAGCAGAAAGAGAAAGATTCGTAAGTGGCGGGAGAATCAAATTGCGATCTCCATACACACGAACTCCTTCAGGTAGTGCATCTGGATCATCCGTAAATGTACAACACTATAAATAAAGAATCCATTCTTCTTCCACTTGTGAGTCCATATTCGATAGAATCATAAGAGAAGGATAGAGAAGTTTTAGCAAAACATCCATCCCACTCACAACAATCTGTTCGTGCACATACCAGCGAGCATCACTCTTTTGCTCATTACCACCTCGACACAAACAACACTTCTGCATAGCCATCTACCACTCATATAAATCCCAAGAAACTACGAAATACAGAGGAATCAAATTCATCTTCTCCGGGATTCCCTGACCGCTTAACCCAGCATCTTGTGCTCGTGCTCGCTTAATCAGCTGTACACACATCTGTTGAATCTTCTGTCGAGTTATTAATGGCCCTACTAGACGCAGATTCGTAGCAGCTATACGTCAAGACACAGAGATATTCCAACCTTGATGGAGTGTGATTGCTGTGATTACATCCTGATTCACACGCTCGAATAAATGACTCAAGATGTTACTGATGGGGATACTCAACGTGTGAACACGAATACGACGCTCACCACGGGAATTTGTGTATAACAACGCACCTTGAATTGGGAAGCAAGGCATAGAAAGAACCGACTCAATAGAAAACTCTAACACGACCGTTGTATCGGCATGACAGACAGGCAACACCATTAGATCAGTATTCGATAAGGTGAAATTCCCGTGGAATACACTGACCTTCGCTCCTTGTGGGACACGAACACGATAAACAGCTTCGAATCCAGTTTCGCGCGTCAAATCATGATAGATATCTCCGAAGAGGGCTTCTGCCTGAGGTCCCTCGCTATGGAAGGAAGGATAATAGAAGAACTGACCTCCCGTCGAGTCACACAATCCAGAGAGAGTAGGAATATCAGCATATTGAGCAGCGCCAAGGAAGAAATCAATTGAAATCTGCTTCTCCACTAGAGCTATTCCTAATTCAGTATACAGTGGAGTTCCGGGACATAACAAATCCTTCTCTGCTTCTGTTCCCAGCATTACTGGAGTCTCTCGCAACTTTAACTTTCCTAGACCGAAAGAAGGCATAGATGCTTGGAACACTAATAATTTCCCTCCACAATCCTCTAATAATTTGGCAGCAAATTGAATGGCATTCGCAGTACAGGTATCTACATTCTTCGTATTCTGAAGTGTAGTTGGAAGACAATCAAGGAACTTCTCAACAGCTGCACGGTTATCTCCCAGATTGATCAGAAGAGAACTTGGAATAGGTAAAAACACTTCATCTATCTCACTCACCACCAACTGACGAGGTGTTGCATCCTATGAATAAGGAATCAATATCATCAGTACAGATATCTTATAGAAATGAATAGAAGAATCGAAGGTGATGAAACTAACATTCACAGTGCCATGATCACACATCTCCAAGAGTCCATCTATACTGTGTTTAATAGCCGAGCATATGGTAGACACCATTCCTGAAGCAATTGCCTGATAAGAGACATCTATGAATCAGAGTGAGAACAAATAACGACCTATAAGGAAGAGGTAAGTTGGAAACATGGGAGGCCGTAAACAGTATTCAGGTCCTGCAATAAACTCAACTTGTCCTTTCTGAAGTTCTGGACGCTGACTGAGATCAAGACGCTTTCCATTCATATCCAATTGTGAGTAATATTCTGTTGGAACTAAAAATTAAAAAAGGACAAAATCACAACCATCGTTAATATAACCACACATATTACACTTCCAACGACGCCCACCATCAATAAATTGAATGAAGGGATTCACATAGAGACGACAACGCTTACAGCGCTGGACACCCATGGAACCTACTGCAACTACTGGAATTACACCCTAGGAATAAAAGCACACAATTGAATCAACTCCATCGGAAGCCATAGGTCTGAAGATTCCACCAAAAGGCATTCCTGATAATCCCTGCAAAGAAGTACTATTGGGAGCAATCTCATAGGACAACTTGGCATATTCTTCGTCTGGAAGGGCAGCAGGATCTGTTGCAGAAGGAGCAGGAGCTGTAGAGTCGTACGTCGTTCCTGCACCAATATATGCAGGAGTGGCCGAAGGACCACTTGTACCACTTTCTGCAGTATAATATGGAGAGCTCATGCTATCTGTCTGAGAAGCGGAAGCGTACTGATAAGCATTCGAAGGCACCTGATAACGACCTTTCGTAGGAAGATAAGATCCTTGAGCATTGCCACTAGGTGGAGGGGGCATTGCAGACACAGGAGGAGCTTGCGAATTCAAACTCATGTTGGCCATTTGTTGTGTCATAGACGATACTGTTGGTGGAGGAGGGATAGGTCGTCCTGCAGATGGATTCGAATAAAATGCTGTATTTGGTTGCGAGAATCCATTTGTTGTAGCGGGAAATGCACTTCCGGGTGGTCCCCTTACCCCATTCGGATTCAGAACGGAAGCTTGCTGCTTAGAAGCTCCATTTTGCTGTTTAGCTCTCAAAAAGGGATTGCTCATACGTAGTATTTGATGCTTCATCATGTCCATCAAAGAAACCCCGCATGTACAGTGATGTGCACCAGATTTCTGTGCGCCTTGATTACCAAAGAGAACGTAATCACTTAAATATCAGAAGAAATGAACAATCATCGATGATTTCATGGAACAAACAGAAGAATCACATGTAAAACACGCAAAGATAGCTATCCCCACAAAAATGACATTAAACCACCCTTCTCTTGCTCTTCTACTTCCTCCTCTCGCAGTTCTTGCATCATCTCCCATTTTTTCTCTAGTTCCAAATCTAGTTTTAGCTTCAATGCTTCAATGGAGGCAAGAAGTCCATTCTCACGTTCCTATCCCTCAATCCAAATTATGGTCATTACCTGATGGTCGCGCTCCATCTCGTCAACTCGATGTATAAATTGATCTGTAATCTGTCTACTCATCAAGTAGGCCTTCTTGAACCTACATATTCACTCGTTTGGCTTCTTCCGCTTCCTTCTTCGCTGTATCCACTTCCTCACGAAGTCGAGTCAATTCTTCCTTTAGCTTGGTCTGGTCAGTAAGCGCAGACGTATAAGCATCTGACAACTCTTCTACAACTCCCGGAGGAGTCACAGGTTGAGGTGGACCCATCGAAATCACATTGTTACTAGCCAATTCCTCCTTCTGCAAATGTTCATCTTGTTCCTGCTGATGACTGTCTTTCACAGAGTCTTTGTCATCGCCATCCTTCTCTTCCAGAGGATTCTGTTGCTGTTGTTTAAAATCATCAAGTTGCTGCTGCAATGAACTAATACGCTCACGACTAATCTCTAAGTCTAAACCTCAGAACGACAATTCGAAATAACCTTTCTCCAGTTTTGCATTCATCTGTTTCTGCTGCGTCAAAAGGGCCTTCCAGTTCTCTCGTTCCGCCAGCATATACTGAGCGCCGTCTTCTCGCTTCAGAATGAAGATTTCACGTCGTCGAGTCTCTAGTTCCTCTTCTAATAATTGATATTGACGCAGAATTTCCTGTTTTTCCTTCTCCATATTCTTCATGCGCACCATCATATCATTAATCTGTTCTACAACTTCACCGATATCTGAGTGAAATGTTACCTTCATATTGCATCTTCACCTTCACGAGATGATCTGCCAACATCTTAACTCCTAGAGGAGCTTCTCTATCATCATTCATATTGGAATGAATTGGAATAGAGAGATGGATCAAGGAGAAATGGCAATTAGTCAATTTCCACGGGAATTCTTCTAGTTACGAATCTAACAAACATGGTTTGTACATTCCTGATGCACACGCGCAAGAAGAGATTACAAGAGCAAGCACTTAGGCCTTGTATGAGCAGCTCGGAGTCGACACTCTGTTTTGATGTTGTCTGGAACGTTTATTCCATCCAGAATGCAGTCCACATAGTCAAGTGGAAATAGCCCAGAAACTGCAGCATTGAGTCTGATGGTGAGTGCTAAGGACAACACTCACTTTGTTATGAAAGGGAGTATATTAAATTCCTTGAACCATGTCTTCCAGTCCCATTGGTATTCATACAGTAGTTGCAGCATGAGGGTTGGGACGTTTTGTAAATAATATTTGTGGTAAATGTGCTCTGCATCGTGATATGATGTTAGCGGTTTCACAATAGTTGCTACATCACTTCCCTACAGTTGATTCAAGTGGGGTCTTCATACAAGATTGTGTTTGATGAAGAATTCAGTCTCTTCTTTCTGATGCTCTTCAGTGTAAAATATCGAAGACATGTATCGAGAAGGAAGAATAGCAGAATAGTCATGATTCTCGAAGAACACTTCTAGGATATCCGATAGAGTGATCAATTTAGTGTTATAATGAACTTCCACCACTTCAGTGTGGTCACCTATTCGACGATACGTTGGATGAAGTTTCACACCTCCTGAATAGCCAATACGAGTAAATGTGACGCCATAGAGTCCTCCAATGAGTGCCTAGAGTCAAGTGGGGAGTCAAATGATACTTCGGAACACCGGAAACTCTGCATTCCCAGAACAATCTTTGACAAACTCATTTTCAAGAAGTGAAATAATGAGTTCCTTGCTCACGAAGTTATTGACATCTTGTCAATCCAGTTAAGCACATTTGCATAATTAGATTCACGTCAAGTTCTATTATCGTGGAAGATAACTTATAAGAATAACAATTGGATTGATCACTTCTACTTCCATTTTCTTAGTCCCATCTCAATTACTTATTCATCTCGTCTTTTTCGGAACCCTAATACATTCCAGATCCACATGAAACACAGCTTGGCATGTGATTTATTTCGGAAAACCGCGGTTCTTGAAAAGCCACAGCTCTCTTCATCATAATTGGAACTAAAGTCAAGATCATGGGTTTATTCGGAAGAAAAAAGGACAAGAAGAATACTGCAGCTGAGGTCCAGCCTCAAGCAGCTACGGAACCTGCTCCTACCGAAACAGCAGCTCCTGCTCCTGCTCCTACAGAAAAGGGAAGTGATATGTTTAGGTAATCGATTGATTGTATTTGAATGATTAATAGTGGCATGAACAGTACTCCTTCTCAAGGAGGCGATATGTTCGGGTATGGATTGTAGGTTGAGTAATTACAAGACAGAGGAATGCAATCTGCTCCATCTCAAGGCGGTGATATGTTTGCGTAGGTGATTAGCGTTCAGGTTGATTTTTAGTGGAATGAGTAACAGTGCTCGTACTCAGTGAGCTGAGAGGATGATTTGTAGCTGCTCCTGCCCCTGCTCCCGCCCCTGCTGCTGCTCCAGCAGCTGCACCCGCCTCTGATCCCCTCATGGGTGCCCGTCAGAAGCTTATGCAGATTTCAAATCAACTCCGAAGTGAAATTGTGCGTTTGAATGAGGGTGAGCGTAAAGTTCGTGAAAACATCCAGGGAATCGAGAGCAGTATTTCCGACCTCGAAGACAAGTTGGTGACTGCAGAGGCTGCCGAGGCTTCAGCAATTGCTGCTGAAGACTTTGCTAAGGCTGAGGAAATTTCGAATCAGACCACGGCATTGAAGTCAGAGATCGAAGCGAAGCATGCAGAGATTGCTCAATGTATGCAGCGTAATGGCCAGGCAACACAGCTGCGTGTTAACAAGATTCAGACCGAGCTTGTGACAATTGACGCTATGATAAAGTCATTTGATACAGCTTACACACATGTCAATGTTTGGATCCATGACGAGAATGAGATATAGGGCCAATTTATTGCATACGAGAAGACCTTGGATGCACAAGCTGCTGCTCATGATGCTCGTCTGGCCTCTATGATGAATACCATCAAGGAGAAAGAAGAGGCTCTTGCGAAGAGTCGTGAGGCCATTGCGGCAGAGAAGGAGGAAGTGGAGAAGCTGGTGCGTGAGGATTGCACAGAGCTCTACAAGGAGAAGGAGTCAGCATCTATGTTGAAATTAACACTGGATCAGGAGATCGCCGATCTAAAAGAGCAGCTCCATCAGAAGAATCAGGAATTATTGGCTTGTACAAAGCGGATTTCTGAAGCCGATCAGAAGATACAACAGGTACGAGTTAAATTCATGCCACAATTCCAGCCTATTGAAGACAAGAATAAGGCTCTAGGAGGTGAGGCTAAGGGAATTGAGACAATGAAACAGCAGTATGCTACGGCTGAGAGTCGTGTAGCTATGGTGAAGAAGAGTGCTGATGAGGACAAGAAACAGAAGAAGGAAATTGTGGATACTCGTAAGGATGAGTTGGATGTGATTAGCATTCTGGCTGAGGCCCTTCAGTCATATGATGATACTATCAAGAATAGCTATCAAGATGTCATGCAAAAGCAGGCGACAGTGAGCAAAAGTGAAGTAACTAATCGATAGATGTATTCGATGAAGAAGAAGCTGGCTGAAGATAGCATTCACAGCAAGGGTATTGTGAATCGTATTCAGGTATTGGAGAAGACCATTGCTGAGAGCAATGCTATAGTGGATGAAACATCGACGAAACTCCCTCAGTTGGAGCAACAGAAAACTGATGCCGTGGGATCAAAGAATTACAAGATGGCTGGTCAGTTGACGCTTCAGATCAAGCAGCTCCAGACAAAGAAGGAGACAGCGACAATGAATGCGGCGACTGCGCAGGAGGAGTTGAATTCGATTAGAGCTAGCTCATCAGCTGAACTTCAAGAACTGGAAGTTAGGAAGTGGATTGTGTTTGATATATAGGCAAAGAAGGCTGTGTTTGATTCGACGAATAAAGCCTATCTCCAAGCTCATTATGAAGTGCTCCATAAGAATGCTATCACTTGTCGTAAGGCGTCTCGTCGTATCGAGGCAATTCAGCGTGGTGATGACACATTCCGTTTCGCTTGTCAAGCTCTCGTGAGTTCGCTCTTTGATCTGACCAATGCTGAGTTGACTGAAGTGGCTGCTAAACTGAATCTCCCTCCTCTTGGTGATCAGGATGAGGACACTCCCGCAGAAGAGCCAAAGGAGACTGCGGAGAAGCCTGCAGAGGACATGTTTGCGATTGCTTCGGCACCTACAGAACAAGGAGGCGATATGTTCGCTTCGATGGAGGCCACTCCTGCCACCGGTATGACTCCTGATCGTGCGAAGCAGTTGGCTGTGATCGCTGAGGCACAGATGGAGCATAAGAACAACGAATTGGATGCAGCAATGGCTGATGACAAGACTGAGGAGTGTGACAAGTTGAGTGAAGAGATTGAGATGCTGGAAGCGTATGCAGATGAACTAAAGAAGTTTGCTGCAGGTACAGTGACAGAAACACCTGTGGCTCCTCCATGTTTTGATGAGTTTTTCGCTTCAAAGAGCAGTGCTGGAGATGACTTATTCCTTGGTATGTAGGCGTGATGGCTGTATGTATGTTGGTTTGTTAGAAAACATTGAAGACTTGTTTTCGTTTAGGACGGGAGAGAGTAATCTCTCCCTTAGCAGCATTTACGCTATTTACTAAGCGATCGATATCAGAGACAGTACCATCTGTGAACTCTTTACTGAAAGTTAGTAACAACAAGCCATGATTATAGTCAGCAGCGATAGTGTCTCGATTAACAAGATCGCTTTTATACTAGATATGATTTCTAAGCCCAAAACCTACGGGAATTGAAAAGGAGATAGGGTCACTACGTCGACCTGAAAAAAGGATACGACCACCTTGGCCATATGTCTGTCGATATATACACGATACAAAAACACATGCTGAGTGTGCAATAATATCTAAAGAGGATTCATCGATTCCTGGTAAATCCAAGCAAACAACTACACGATCTGGGTACTAAATACTAAGAATACTATGATAAGAAATACATCATACACATCATAGGGAGTAGACCAGTTACTAGAATGAAACAAAACTGGACCAATGCAATAATCTGGAGAAAAAGAAGGTATCTGAACAAGTGAAGACACAGATTTAACTTGAATGCTATCAATGATTTCAAACCCCCACTTCTACGACGTCGATTCTACTCCTGGAAGTGATCGCTCTCGTAATGCTGGGATATTCTTGAGTTGGGATGGTGGGAGATTCGGTCGGATTGGTCGCAACTTCTTCTGTGGATTTGAAACAATGTAGGTATCTTTGTAATGAAGTGTAAATCCTCTCCTACCACTTGGGAGTTCTGGCAACGATCCACTCTCATTTCTCTTCATTCTGCACTATAATCTTACTAAAACTAATGATAATTTAGAAAATTTGGTAAAAGAATAGGAACTCGGTGTCATAAAACACAATCATGCATGTTCAGTGGTGTCATATCATGAGTATCATAATGTCAATCACCATTGTTTTAAACACTTCGATTTTTATTGTTACACAAAAACTAACTTTACTCTATGGTCATGTATCCATGTAACGGAACAATTCGCGGCTATTATGCAATCTTTGAACTTGATCAGATTATATGCCAAAAATAGAAGGGATTTTTCGCTTGTCTTTTTCTTCTTCATCAATTTACATCTTTCGAAGCTGTTTATAAGCTAGAATTGCAGCATGGAGGTTGATACACAATCTGTTGAGAAGAATTGTACACTTATCTAAGGCGATCTTTAATCGAATAGTCTATCCCCAGGGCTTTGTCTTTGATAATTGTAACAGGTTAGCCTTCTTTATTCCGATATGCTAATATTTTAGAAACCAACTTCTTCAGGAGAAGTTCAAGGTCCTGCCTGCTTTCAAGAAGACTGGAACTACAATTGTTGGACTTATCTATAAGGACGGTGTTATTATTGCTGCCGATCAGCGAGCTACGACTGAATCTCTCATTGTAGACAAAGAGACTCTAAAGATCCATTACATTGCTCCAAATATATATTGCTGTGGAGCAGGAACTGCTGCAGATGCTGATGAAATCACAAATCTCGTTAGTCACCAACTTGCGTTGATGCGTCTTCAAACTGGAAAACAAAGTCGGCTTGCTGCCGCACAGACCTTGCTATCTGAAAGACTGTTCCAGTATGGAGGCAATATTCAGGCTGCATTGATTCTTGGCGGATGTGATTTTGATGGTGCTCATTTATATGGTATTTGGCCTAACGGAAGGTGAAGTTTATATTTTATTATTAGTGTAGTGTTGACAGCCTTCTTTATGATACTCTTGGCTCTGGGTCTTATGCTGCTATGGCGATATTGGAGCATCGCTACAGACCTGATATGGAAGTAGTAGTTCTGTTTCCTTCTCATTGTAGGAACAAGATGCACTAGAACTTGCAGCCGACGCTATTAATGCAGGTATATTTAATGATTTGGGTTCTGGAGGTTGTCCAAATGTTCAGATCATTCGCAAGAACGGTACTACCGATTTCCTTTACGAGTATCGTAAACAGAACAAAGTGGAAGACTACCGTAAGCAGTACCAGCGTCCACAAACACTTACATTACCGAAAGGAACTACTGGTAGGCGTAGGTGAAAGATGTGAATGTAGAAATCATTTCTGAAGTTGTAACTCGTGTGGAACATTAGTGCACTGTTTGTTTTAAACCAACATTCTATGCTTGAAGGACAGGAACAACCGCATCTGGAATTGAAAGCTGATTCCTCTCAATATACTCTAAATACCATGTTTTGCTATCGGGAATCTTCTGGAATACATCACCCAACTATACTGTTAATCTTTTAGTCAGAGCCTACTCGATTCGGAGTCATCCAGTATAATAACTCTGAAGTTATCCCACCACATTTCTTAATAAATTGAATGAAACTATTCCACATTTGTTGATCACATTCATCCCAACGCTTCTGTTTTGTAAAGTCTAGTAAGGCATCACAGATCATTTGTCCCATCATTGGTTTCGCCTTGATCGCAATTATCACAACATACATCAGCATACGAGGTGGAGGTGTTTCTAATGCCAGCTGTGAAAGGACATTCTGGAACACCAGCTCTGAAAAGTAAGGATTCTCTGCACAGATCTGCAAACACATCAGCACATCACGGTTCGCTACCAATGAACACAGTTCCAATAACACCATCTCCAATGACAATGGAGAGGGCTGTCTCGCTATGTCGCTGATTATTTCCTTTGCTTCTGTCAGAGATTGCTCTGGAATCTGTTGTATCAACTGTTTCGCTTCTTCTTCCTATCTGTGAAGTAATTATCTCACAGCTACTGAAAGCCAATGGTAAAGAAGGAACTGGAAACGAATATCTCCCGTCTGGAGAAACATCGTCTCCAAAATCGACTTGAATTCAAGATTTTCAGGAATGCCAGAAATCGCCCCTATTTTGAATTCACTCATACACACATACAACTCTTCTTTAGAATCACAAGAACTGACTCTTTTTCCATTCGAACATATTTAAGTAGGATTTGCAGCAATTCCAAATATCCTGCGTATTTTTCTGATTCTTCGTCATATCGCATAGCATAAGAAGTGTTCTGTTTCTCGACTTCTTCCACATCAAGTGAAATGATTGTATCAGTGATGGAAGGAAGTGATCCAGCCACATAGTCACTTATCTAGATATCACTGGGTTCTCTTTCACCTACCAGTCCCGCATATCGACCACGAGCTTCAGCCGGCTTGGAATCAGCTTCTGTCTGCTGGTGCTGATAGTTGAGAAGGGGTTCCAGTAGCTCACAAGACTTCAGTGTCATACAAGCAAAGATCAACCAGAGATTGGCACTTGGAAGATTCTGAAGACAAGTGTGTTCGCGCTCACGCTGAACACGACTCTGGAGAGTTTCATCATGAACTAATCGGAATCTTCCACTTTCCTGGACACGCGCTTGAGGTGCTGCTTCTTCCTCACACATAACATACACACCATGATTGAAGGAGGCGAGTGTGTTGAGATGTTGATACAGTAAGGATGCAGTAGGAATCAGAAGGAATTCTTGAATAAGCTCGAAGTATCCGGATACACTAAGTAATTGCTTGAACTGAGCTGTGAATGTGTTGTTAGCTGGTTGTTGCTGATAGAAGGATGCAAATCCGATCAATACACTCAGACACTATACGTTAACAAATAAAAGAAAAAGAACATCATAGATGGAAGAAGGACGAGATTTAGCTAGGGAACACACACAATGCACAATACAATCAGATAATACTAACTGACGGTTCCCACGGGAGTGAACACAAACAAATAGAGCATATACTTCTTCTGGAATGAATGGTAGTGAAATTAGTTTGGATGTGATTGAGTTGGCTACCGCTTCTGCTGTTTGGTTCTCATCATCATCAAGAATGAGAACTAGAAAATGAGATACAGATGGATGGATACGTTCGTGTTGAAGTAAATAAACTAAAACTGAAATATAGATTGTCAGGTAGAAATCGGACGAAGTGTTGGAATTCTCCGAATTCTTCCGAACTAACAGATGCCGAATAAATACCTAATATAAAATAACGAATTCAAAGGATACACGACGTAGGAACAGATGCAAGAGGGAATCATCATGCAATAATTCCTTAAAAAACGAAACAAGAATATGAGAAGGAATATTAGGTGAATCTGTTGGAATAAAAGCAGATCGAATGATTGTGGTAACTAAAAATCAAAAAGTAGAATTGCGATCACTGAGTTCGTTATCACAAATAGAAAGCAACGAAACAGCACAATTGCAGAGAATCTGTGGAGCAGAACTAATTAACTCATTATTGGCGTGTTGAAGGAGTGATTGAAGGATGAGTTCCTGAAGGGAAAGGCGCTTTGGTTCACTAATTTCCTCGCATTCATGTAACGAACTGTCACGTCGAGAACGCTTTTCTCCATCTTCAGAGAGGAATTCGCGCTTGAGAGAAGTGTAATCATTCAGAGCATCTGGTGCTTTGGGAAGTACACGTGGAGGGTGGGAGAGATTTCTGATGACAAGAGAAGCTAACAAACTTAATGGTAACTGTTTTAACTTCGCCAAACTGATATGATCTCTACTCATAAGAATGATGACACAAGATAACAGTGACATGGATGGTGTTGGCAATGGTTCCAGAGCAGAGTCATTTAATCTCTGCATAGCCAATCGTAATTCATCATCATATAAACGATCTGTTGGAATTGTGTAATTGTAGGGGTATGGAGGCTTTAGAGCAACTGGAGACACTATAATCAAACAATTTTGAAGAATGTACAGATAATCGACTTCTTATCCAAATACTCCGATAGTCTTTGTCGTTGCTCTTTAGCACGTTTGATCATTTCACCACGAATTCCGTTGGCCTCTAGATACGCTTCTATTTGATCTTCCACATCACCAAACTAGATCAGAACAAAATATCAAAAACCTACTGTAGGAAGCTTTAATAAACGAAGGAAATTACTTACCATAATCTGGAAGGTGGTATCATTCGATGGCTACACATTATACTATCAAAAAGTAGATACTTTGTACTTAAGCAAAACAGGAAGAATAATTGGAATGAAATTCTTGCGGTGTGTGATAATCGAAAAGAGACCATTAATAGCGATGATTTTATGTTTAAATGTAAAGACAGATGCTTTAGTTGTAAAAGCTTGAACTAAATTGTTCACATACTCCTAAGCTTCAATCTCCACTTTCACTCACTACATAACCATCATTAACAAGAGTAGTTTGATTCAATAAGCGATTTGACAATGGAATACTATCAATTGTGAACTGAATCGAAACATCTCCAATCCCAGTCTTTCCATTATAGAGAAGAATGTCATCGCGATAAGTGAAATAGTGGCAACATAGATGGATGAAATGGAGACAAATGAGAGATAACTCATCTCCAGCAGAATAGTACTAAATATCGCTCGCCGGTTAATTTCTTACCGATAGCAGTTTCCGTCGAAGTAATTCAGCATGATTCCACATCTCTTGAACATCTGGTTTCACCGTACTAATGCACCGCTCAGCTGACAAAAGGACCAATACATAGATGTTTGAAAATGCGGAGTATACAGCAGCACAACAACGAGTATCATCTCGGTTGCTCAAGTTGTAAAGAAATGGGACCATTTTGTATAAATCTACACATCATTTCAACGACTTCAGATAGAAACATGTAGTTCTCAATCTTGAGATGAGCTCTGCAAACTGAACAATTCGAATTACTAATTCCGTACTATGTGATGTCTATACTTGATTCACCAAGTCTCATTCCTACAGCAAGCGAGGTTAGCAATTCCAAAGAACTGTCAATATCATCAGCTTCTGCTTTCGAAAGTGCATTTGCCTGATACTTCCTTATATTACCCAAGAGAGAATCGAATAACTCCACTTGTTTGTCTAGATCACTTATCCCAGCTAAATGGTCAGCTACCTGTTTCTCCTATACTCCGAATCTGTGATAGGGTTGAGTGGATATATGATTCACTTTCAGCTGCCATGATGAAACAAACAATAGTTAACTTTAGAATGGAATTGTCATAAGAATATTTCTATCCTTTGGATTTCCAATAAAAATGGTGAGAGTACGAGTCTTCCAGTCAAAAACGACTGTATTCAGGGTGGTGTCGTTGTAAATGGGCCATTTCGGATCCTTCGTATCTCCCAGTACCTCAATCATCTCATCCAGATTCTCAGGTACCTTCATTTCGGCAGCACGAACGTCACGAGCAATCGAGTTTGGCAAGCCCACATCATCTGCATTTACAACGTTATAAGAATTTGCATGCCAATGAGGTCTTCCAGGAAGCGCAACGAACACTCCATACTACATTGAGAGAGAACAAGAATGCCTACGGACCAGAATGGAGCCACTTCTAAATCAATCAATCTACCTGTTTTCAGATCCATCAGCTGGTGATTGTGACCAGCATTGAAGGAATACTCCGTTAAACGATGCTGAGCGTCTTCAAAGCTTGTAGCGTCCAAAAGGTAACGACCCACAAATACACGACCAACACCATCGACATCTAAACATCAGAATCGTGATCGATCCCTACCTGACACTTTTGTCATCAAATAGTTCATAGTAAAAGCAAAGTGCTCATTCCAGCCATAAGCTATGACTTACACGACAATCAAGGCAATACCAGCTGTAGGAATCTGAGCAGCATAAGTAAAAGCTGTATAATTTGAAACAAGTTTTCCATCTAAGAATTAGTGAAAACTAACACAACTACTGATGTACAATTTCTCCTTTACGATGATTGTCTTATTGAAATCGATCATTCCGGAGCCATCTTCGTTGTGAACAATAATAGAGTTATCTTGTGTCTTCAAAATGTAATCGGAACAGTGTGTGGCAGGAGCAAATCGGAATTCAGGAGGAACGACGTAACTAAACTCTTCCTGAAGCATGTTAAGGAACAACTGATAGAAAGGCATTCCCGATCCATCAGCAAGACCGCGTAGTTCCTCCATGTAATCAGGGAAGACACGCGTCTAGTAAATAATGCGAGATAGATAAAACTACGTTTGTATCTACGAAATGCATATACCACTTGAGTCCTTCATCAGTATGATAAAATGGAATTAACTTCTTCTGCATCGTCTCATCTGTTGTGATATGGTACTTAATGAGATCGGCGGTCTGTTTACCAAGCTATATAGTCACAAATGGTATCAATTACGAACACTATATCCTGCCTCATAATAGGAGTGTGCAGTAACTTCAAACATATTAGGAATGTTGATGTAGTTGTGTACCCTGTAAATTAGTCATTAAATGGGCGAAATATACTCGCAAGAGACAACAACAATCAAAAATAATCCAATTGCAGAATATCTCATTTTTACAGAGTAAAAGTAAACGAAACACTAATCCGCCCACAGGTATCCCAACAAACAATCGAATGAAATGCCAGATTTGCCATGCTTAGAAGCCCTGCATATTATATCCACCTCTCTGCTGTTGTTGCTGCTGATACATCTGTTGATACATCTGTTGCTGATAGAGCCTCTGCTGTTGTTGCTGATACATCTGCTGCTGATACATCTGTTGTTGATACATCTGCTGTTGTTGAGGTGTCTGTTGATATCCCTGTTGGTATCCCTGTTGCTGAGGTGTCTGTTGATATCCCTGTTGCTGAGGTGTCTGTTGGTATCCCTGTTGTTGAGCCATTTGTTGATATCCCTGCTGATATCCCTGTTGCTGAGGTGTTTGTTGTGGCATGGTGATGTTACCCAAATCAACCAATCCTCCAAATGCGTTGCTGGATGCTGCAGGGGCCACAGGTTTGGCAGGGGTTGTGTCAGGAATGTCGCTGAAGAAATCGAAGGCATCTGCAGGCTTCGAAGCAGCAGGCTTTGCAGCAGGAGCAGGGGTAGGAGCACTGAAGAAATCAGCTCCAGAGGGAGTACCTGCTGGCTGAGCAGGAGCTGGAGTGGGGGCAGGAGTACTGAAGAAATCAGCTCCAGAGGGAGCTGGAGCTGCAGGAGTAGGCTCAACAGCCTTCTCTGCAGATACAGTTGTGTTCACGCAAGCAACTCCTCCAAAGTTGAAAAGAGCGTCCGCTTCCTTTGTAGCGCGTGTCACCTTAGGTTTTGCGGGCTTCGAAGCGGCAGCAGGAGCTGGAGCAGGGGCAGGCTCCGGCTCTGGTGTGACCTCCTCCTCCGTATCTTCAATATCACGGAAATTACGCAGAGGAGTGGGACGATGTTCGACAGGAGCAGATGAAGTAGCTCCAGCTACAGTTGAGGAGACTGTAGCAGCAGCAGAAGACACCACACCACCCACCTTATGACCGAAAGAAGCCAGATTACTCTTCAGCTTGCTAGCAGTAGCAGAAGCAGTGGAGGTGGGCTTCATTACCTGACCCGACACAGGAATGTCCGCAAGCTCACCTCCCTTCACACGATAGGAAGGACCTGCAGGGGCAGCAGGCTTTGGGGTTGATGAAAAGAGCCCCTTCTTTGCAGAACCAGCTGACTGACCAAAACCAGAGGAAGGAGCTGGCTGTGGAGGAGCACTACCAACGGACTTTGTCGTAGCAAACTTCTTCTTCAGACGACGGGCCTTCAGACGCTCTTGTTGCATGGTTTCATTATCTTGAATCATTCCCAGAATCTGAGCAACCTTATCACGCACTACAGATAATATATCGAAGATATTGTAAACCTCCCTGACCACGCTCCTTTCCCTGATCCATAACACTGAACTGTTCCAGATTGCGCAAATAGTATATCTGGTCGCGGGTTTCGTCAACGCATGTCGCAACACCATTCTTCAGCAAATACTCCAACAATGTGAGAGCCTACTCGTTATTCACCCGCTCCATATCCACTTTGAACATTACTTTCCAGTTCTTCTGACCCGCACCTAGATTCTTCCAGATAGCAGAGAAAATCTCTCTGAACTCATCCCTACACTATCAACTATTCCATTCCCATTCGTCTACTCGTAGAAAGAAGCTTCCGCAATCTCGTTCATTGTTGTACTGGAGGCACCCCAATTCACATCCTGCAGAGCTTCAGCCAATTTCTTCTGAATACCAGATCCCTTCCTATTAGGTAACAATTTCATTCCCATAGTCTACTTAAACATTCCCTAGATTCACAATTATCTGGGATTGATTTACCCATCATCCATACCCTTTTCATGATAGTATTTCTTTCTGTATAAAATGAAATGCGGATTCAGCCGTGATTATTCCATTTGTGTTAAAACTGATTGTATAAATGGTTCTATTTTCTTATTCGTGAATACCAGGAAGGGCCATTGCATTATATGGGTGTACGATTACCCATAATGGATATCTAAGTTGGTTTTCATCGTAAATAAATGGAAAAACTGAATGTAGGAGATTCAATACAAACAACAGATATCACATATAACCTCTGCCTCTCCGTTCTTGTTTAACAGACTTCTTTTTCTCCTTTTCTGCCCTTCGCTTCGCCTCTAATTCCTTATTTCGCTTCACTTCCGCATCATGTGCTACTTTTAATGCCTCTCTCTACCATTAACATGCTTCTCTATTCTTACTTTCTTCTTCTCAGCCATTTTTACACGTAATGCATTCTCGTTCACACCCTCTAAAGGATCATCAGCTTCCTAGATTGAAAAGATATCACAAGTATGTACAGCTTTCTGACGATAGATCAGCTCTCCCTTTTCATCAACTTCAAGGACATCGAAACCATAAGTGTTCAGAAGTTTCTCTCGTTGCCTCATTTCAGCAACGTCACTACACATAACAATCACTACTCCATTCCTACATAGCTTTCCTCGTCTTCGTCTCTTTCTGAGCTTCCATTCGCTCTCGATTAACGATATCCCGAAGAGAAGGCTCCGTATGAGTCTCTATGGCCATATTCTCTATCAGTTCTTTCTCCTCCTCTTGCTGAGAAACGCTTCCTAAATACTCTCGAAGGTCCTGTAGGAATACGGCTGCATCCTATTTTTCAAAAATAACTATACAGTCATACACATTCCGTTGAACCCATGAGGATCGATTCGACAACACTCATGCGAGAATCGAGATCTTCGGTTTCATCTGAAACAACAGATGCAATGTACTCTCCAAGTGTCTAATAGAAATCATCCGGAGAGGTAACAAATACGTCCTCATCAACCTCCAAACCAGAAAGATGCCGCTTTACCCAATCCTATGCTCTCAGTCTCTATCATCTTTAGTACAGCAACTACCTCCTCTTTCATCAGACGACTCCAATCTTACCGTTCTAGGTATCCTCGGTATCTCAACAGAACCGCGGTTCCTGTGTCATATTAACGAGATCAGTGATAACTTCGATTGAAGGTGAAACAGATTGTATCATACTGTAGGAACTGAGAGATGACATTCTGAATTATCTTACTTACCACATATAGTAAATGAACGTTGCTGAGGAAGTGAACACTGCTGACAAGAAAGGTGGGAAGAAGTCCACTGGTTGGTTTACATTTGGCCGTAAACCCAGAAAATGTAGGGTTTGCCTACTGATGTGAGTAAAAGGGGTTCCCGTGGAAGTTTCGAAGCCAAAGAATTTTCAAAGCATGAACCATGTGGAAATTGATCCGAATTCTGAATTAGGTACGTTTCTTTCGTCTCTCCTCATCTTCAGGATTGAAGGGTCTTCCTGAGCAATGGAAAGTTCTCCTCAAGTCGAGCAACATTTCTAAGGATATGGCAATGAAGAATAAGGAGGCTTTGGTCGATTGCTTTACCTATATGGAAGAGCAGGCAAAATCCGCTCCTTTGCCAACAATGGATGATTTTATTCAGGATCTGCGGAAGGGTTTGAATAGGATGGCTTTGTGAGATGTAGCTGCTTTCCTTCGAAATGAAGATCCAATGAAAGTATATGTAAACATTAATCAGCGTCTCGGAGAAGGAGCCTCTGGTACAGTGTACGGAATCGCTAGGAATTTCACCGTAGGTATAAAGGAACAGATTCGAAGACTGGTGAGCGTATTGCTCTGAAGGTTGCTCCTGCTTCCGATCTGAAGAACTTAAAGAATGAATTTGCACTTCAGCGTATGTGTCACCACGAGAACATCGTGGCTCTTCGTGATTGTTTCTTATGGAATGATAAACTATGGGTAGAATGCATTTATGACATGTGAAGTAGATCGCCATGGAACTGATGGATGCAGGCTGTTTAACAGAGATCCTGGGTCCCGACATTGATTTCCCTGAATCGCATATAGCATATGTATGTAAGAATATCCTTCATGCCTTGGACTATCTTCATCGTAACAACAAACTTCATCGTGACATCAAATCAGATAATGTATTACTCAACTCCAAGGGTGCCATAAAACTGGCTGATTTTGGCTTTGCTGTAGGTCTCACCAAGGAGGAAGATCATCGTAAATCTGTTGTAGGCACTCCATTCTGGATGGCCCCAGAGTTGATTCGAGGTACTGCCTATGATGGAAGTGTGGATATTTGGTCACTTGGCATCACAGCTCTGGAGATGGCGGATGGAGAACCTCCTTATTACCATGAGCCTCCTCTACGAGTGGCATTGAAGGGAGAGGATGATGAATAGGCTTTATTGATGATTCATACGAGTCCATCACCAACTGTACGGAATCCTGCTAAGTGGTCTCCTGAATTCATAGATTTCTTGAAACATTGTTTGGATTTAGATGTCGGGATGAGTGAGAGGAGTAATAAATAGCCAACGAAGAGAGGAACTGCCGATGAGATGTTAATGCATCCATTCATTCAGAAAGCTTGCACTCCTGAAGTGTTCGCGCAATTTGCCCTTCAAATTCTGAATAGAAGACGAAATGAATAATCTATCTTTTAGTGATGTTTGCTCGAACTGACTACTAAACTAGGCTTAGATAAACACTCTAGAGAATCTCCAACAAACATTCAAAACAGCAATAATAGCGACACAAGGTCATTAGATCTGGTGCATGCCCATACTCTCTTTGTTGAGATTGGCATATGCCGAAGGATCCAAACGCAGGCCCTTCACTTTCTGCCACATAATGATTCTACACATCATCTCTTCTCCTCTTTCTTACACTCCGATCTCAACAAGAACAAGGAATCCAGTGACCACAAGCAAGATCGAGGAAGTGCTGTTAAGGACACTCAACTCAGATCCAACTTTCTCGCAAGCAGAGCCATAATAGCCATCATTACAGAAACAGCGAGGGACAGAACTATCATGATCGTATCCACATACGCCATTGCCGCCACAGAGCTTATTGTTCACCTGACCACATTCCACAGGACATCCGTAGATGGACTCCAGCTGCATGTTGTATGTGCACATGGGGTATTCAATCACAGCACTGTCCTTAGGTAAGTTGTTGAAATTGTTCATACAGTAAAAACTCAGACGAAGACCACGGGAGGAACCACTACAATACGTTGAATCACCTTCACTGTAAGAAAGAGTGACTCCAGTAGTAGGGTCATCATAATCTACACATTATTAGGAGAACTTGATTCGACCGATGGGAGTCCACTTCATATACTCTCTTGTAGTACCCTTTCCAAGGTAGTAGCAGCCACCAGCACCACCATCAAGCTGATAAGCGGGATAATGCTCCGTATCAGCTACAACTCATTCAAAGAGCAAACAATTACTTTTATTGGGACAATTAGACCCTGCAGTTCCATAAGAAGGAATACGCTTGACCTGTTGACAGATGTTGAAAACGTAACTACAATCTCATTTTCTAACCAAATAGTGAACCTATAGTTTCTAGCCACAAGATCGCTGTCCTTGACTTCCCATCTAGTGGTCAAATCTCTCAAAATGAACATACTGCTCATTATGGACCAGAGGACTAAGATCATAGGTAACAGTATATTTGTTAGTGGACGATCTTCCGGATGAAATTGTGGTAGAACCTAAAAATCACGAGAACACCATGAACACAACAGTCAACAGCAAATGTGCCAACAATCTATGCATTATCAACCACAACTTAATTCCATACTAATGAGATATATAACGCGACAATAAAGGCCTTCATTGTAAGAATCTCTAGATTTAGATGTTCTGATGATACCGCGGTTATGGAACAAAAATACTTTTGGAATGGATCGAATAGAGTCGATTTTTTGCATACTATTTTTTCATCAAAACTCCTTCATTTCGAATGGAAGTTGAAATAGAACAGTTGAAAAGTGCTCTCGTTAGTTGGGTACTTCGAACTGTATAAAGTAAATAATAGGTAAATACCTTTCCTGACTTAAGTAAGCATATTTCATCATTTGATGATTTGCACGACGGTATTATTATATGTGAGATACTTAAACAAATGTAATTTCAACTCTTTGAACTTATCATCAGTGATCCGTGTTTCTCATATCCACCAATTAGTGATAGTGATCTTGTAACTGTCGAAAAATCGAATGAATTGTATCAAACTATTCAAAATTATCTTCAAACGGATATCGTAGATGAAGAAGCTGCTGTCTCTGGAGAGCAAGTCCTTAATATTGATAGCATTGTAAAGGAGTAAGGGAGTATGCCTGGACTCATGTACAGTCACAGTGCTGAAGAACTGATCTATCTTCTTAAGATTATTCTTGGTATTGCTATGAAGTGTTCAAACAACAAAACCTTTATTTCTCGTATTACATCTCTTGACAAGTCTACTCAAGAAGTATTGATGTGTGTAATCAACGATGTGCTATCAACAATGGTCCCCCAGGAAGGTCCTATTAATCCTGAAGAGCTCGAATTCAAAGACTTTGACGATCTTGTTCAGGAGGATGGTGATGCTGATTTAGAGGAAGACTGGGGTGAATGGGACGATGAGCAGACTCCTAGTACTATCTCTCCAACAATTGGAGAGACGAGTAATGAGACAGGTAGGTTATGGGAGGTGAATTAACTTTAGATGCTGAGTTTCGTCGTTTGCAAGAAGAACTCCTGCAGAAGAGAGCAGAGGCAGAGGATTTAGAGGCTTCATATGCTTCGATGACAGCAGAGCGTAATGCAGCCTTAGCAGAGCAGGAGCGATTACAAGAAGAAGTTGAATCTCTTCATAAGGAGAATCTGGAGCTACAGATGAAACTAGATACTGCCTTCCAGAACAGGAATGATAGTTCTGTTTCACAATTGACAACTGAACAGAATGCTATGTTACGAAATGAGTTGGAGAAGGCAGAAGATGAAGCAGCGAGCCTTCGTGAACGAGTGAGTGCATTGACAAAGGAATATACAGTGAGTGTGGGAAGAGTGTGTAATATATAGGATACCAAAGCAGACCTAACTGCGCAGCTAACACGAGCACAGACCCAAGTGGATGTGTTGACAGAGCAAGTGAACAAGCTGCAGAAAATGGAACAA
Organism: Blastocystis sp. subtype 8; assembly: GCA_027406425.1. NCBI lineage: Eukaryota > Bigyra > Opalinata > Blastocystidae > Blastocystis > Blastocystis sp. subtype 8. The sequence continues at coordinate 27,234 of JANPWN010000833.1, forward strand.
TTAGCAATCAACTACAAGAAACAGTTACAAGAAGACCGAAGTAGTCGTGATATGGAGATGCTTCAACGACGTATTCGTGAGCTGGAGACAGCAGCTCGTGATACTCATGAGACGGAGTCGAAAATGGCTCAGTTAGTAAATGAGAATCGCAGTCTGCAGAATGATGTGCTTCAGTATCAACAGCGCTTACAAGAGGTAGAGATGATTGAGGGGAATGAAAGGTAGACTGAAGAGAAGCTGGAGAATGCTGAAGTTCGCGCGAAAGAATTGCAGCAAGATGTAATCATCTTACGAGACAGTTTGATTGAAGATGGAATGTGATTGTAGAGAACGAATCCTTACAATTGCTCGTATCCCCAGATCCTGATATGTCTCCTAACGTAAGTCGAAGCAATACTGCGATGACTCTGGATATGTTGATGAATGATGGAGGATCTGTAGCATCATCGCAATCAGGTCAGGCAGCACCATCAAGTCAACAAGAGCCTGTGAATGTCACAACAAGCAAGGCATATATGGAACAGGCAAATGAATTACTTCTAGCAAATCAACGTGTGATCTCTCTCAATGTAACTCTTACTTATTCTGCTTATTGTATAGAAGAAAATTGAGAGTCTTCAAGCGGAGTTACTGGATACGAAGAAGCAGATGGTAACACTTCAAGAAGGAGTAACTCCTTCACCTTCAGAGGGAGACACAGTATCCTCAGAGCAGCATCGTCTCCTTGTTGTAAAGTTATCACTAAAGGAAGAGGAACTCAGTCAAATGCAGGAGCAGTACAAGAAAGCAGACACAGAAAGAACACTATGTCTAGAGAAAATAGCCCAACTTCAAGCCGATAATCAGGAAATGACAGAGGATTTGGCTGCCAAAGTTGCGGTATGTGCTTAAGGATGAGTAAGAGCTAGAAATGTATTGATTTAGAAGAACGGAAGACAAAATTAGGAGGAAAGATGAAAACCGTAGGATGAGGGATATGGCTGTTAGATAGCTGTTAACACAAATGCAACAACTGGAAGCTAATCGACTATCATTAGTCGAAGAGGTGAAGAAAGAGAAGGAACGAGCTGCAAATTTGTTTGATATCAATAGTCGGGAGGAAGAGGTGATGTTCCGGTGTATTCACAAAGTGAGTAAGTGGAGATACCATGATTTATAGTTGGGGAAATCAACTATTATGCATTATTACATTACCGATCTTGAGAATTATAAACCCAAAGGATGGTTGGCACGGGTACGAGCCAGTCAAGCAAAAACACTATCCCCTGTTTGTTAATAGACAGTCCGATTCATAGACAACAAACAATCCACTCATACAGCTTCGTTAAACAGCTACACAGAACCTTGTAGAGGGGCGCAACGCTGGATATCAACAATCGCTCTTCAGGAGAGTGAGGGAAATTGAGCTCAGGACCCACAGACGAGCAATCCAGATGAGGATACTTCTCAAGGAAGAGACCGCACTCTAATCCAGCATGAATTGAGTACACACGAGGCTCCTGATGTGTTACCTCTTCGTAAGCAGCGATCATGCTCTTAGTAAGCGGTGACTGCAGATTTGGCTCCCATCCAGGATACGCTCCCAGCTTCTCTGACCAGGTCATATGACACATCTTACAGATGCAAAGGATCTTGTTGTACATCATATCCATCTGAGTCATAGAGGAAGAACGCACAGAAGAAGTGAATTGAATGCTTCCATTCTCCAGAGTCTGGGAAATTCCACAGTTGACAGAAGTCTCCACGAAGTCCTTACATTCGGGTGAATAGCGCTGGACTCCGAATGGATAAGTTTCAATGAAGTTAACAAAGTTGCGAGTGCTCTCCTCATCACAAGGGATTATTGAAGCAGATCCCTCAGTGATATCACAAGTGGCAGTCTTCTCAATCAAGGCATACTCATGAAGGAAATTCTTGAACTCGGCATTCATCTTCTCTTCGAATACAGCCACCTTCTCTGTAGGCACAGCCACAACAGCCACACACTTGCGAGGAATAGCATTACGAGCTGTTCCGCAATCAATGCTCACAAGACGAGCTCCACAACCATCGGCAGCCATCAACATACGACCTAATGTTACCAGAGGATGAGCCCGGCCCAAATGAATATCACAGCCCGAGTGACCACCAATGTAATTATTTAGCATAATCTGACGAAGAACAGTGTTCGGAGCCTCAACACGGGTTGTTGGAAGAGTCATTTCCAGAGTGAAGGAGCCAGAGCATCCAACACACACAGAATTCTCAGCTTCAGAGTCAACATTGATCAGATACTTGGCCTTGAGTACATTGGGCTCCAGCTGAGAAGCACCTATCAAACCAATTTCTTCGTCACGAGTGATCAAAATCTCTAAGGGACCATGCTTCAATTCCTTGTCCTCAAGAATGGCAAAACAAGCAGCAACACCCACACCATCATCACCACCAAGAGAAGTTCCAGTAGCCTTCAGATACTCTCCATCGATACGAGGAATGATAGGATCCTTCAAGAAGTCAATCACAACATCATCATTCTTCTGGCACACCATATCCATATGACCCTGAAGACAAACAACAGGCTTGTTCTCATATCCTATTCATCAACACTACAATTCACATCAAACCAGGCGTAGCCTTCTTGCGAATGATCAGATTCTCTCCGCTGTCAATATAGGTTTCACAACCAAGTTCCTCAGCAGTCTCCTTGAGGAATGCAGTAATACGCTTATTGTTGACAGTCTCGCCTCGCTTGTTGGAACCACGAGGGATCTGGGTGAGAGCAAGCATGTACTTCCACAGACTCTTGGGCTCAGGGAGACGCTCGAGAAGGGCTTTGCAATGACTACATACTAACCACAAGGGAGAAAATCTTACTCGGAAAGAACAACTGGCATTAGATCGCACGAAACACAAAAGATACAAAAGAAAACTGGAGAAATAGAATCATTTCTACGATCTTGATAATTGTAATTACTGGAATACGCTATATTTCTGCCAAAACTCAAAACTGAGAGACCCTTTCAATAGGCTCCTTGAGATGGACAACGAAAGCTATAACACCTGTCTTGACCTTGTGGAATGGTTTGAGTCGATCTGTCAGACGGTTCCTAATTTCGAGTTAGAAAGGGATGTCTTTTATCTGGATGGACGTATCATCAAGGTAGCATCACCAACAATTCTTCGAGTGGATATTTTGTTAGTTTGATGACTTGGTAGGTCACTCTTCGCGATCAAACGTCCTGTGCATCTTTTCTTGCAGATCTTCGTAAATGGGTTCAAATAAACCTTGCGTATTACATGGAAAACAGTGAAAATATCGAAATGAATACCAGTTTGATGTGCATTTCGGAGATGCTTGAAAGGGAGGTCGAGAAAGATCGGTATCGTTCCTTCTTCCACGGAGCAAACAACTGCAGTCTTCGGTTGAATTGGTACTCTGGGGCTCCATCTCATGTTAGTACTCAAGGATCAGTTCCCAACAAACCAAGTATAAAACGAAAAGTTAGTCTAAAAACTATCCTTTCTGAGACAGATGACCTGCCTCCTAAGAAAGCTTCTATAGATAATGGAAAAAATACCACACATAAATCATCAAAACGAAGAGGGATTGTATCCAGTGAAAGTGAAGATGCAGATGATGGTGACTATACTCTTTCAAATTCCGCACAGCCAGAGTCCAAAAAGCCAAAACGACCTGAGGTCCGTGTACGAGTTTCGGAATCTAAACCCAAGTCTGAGGAAGTAAAGCCCATTATCAAGGTGAAGTCGAGTGCCACTGGAGAGATACGTCCCAAAGTCTCCGTCAAAGTTTCCTTTTCTAATCCATTAACTGCTGTGACTCCAGAGCTTCAATCTGAAGTTGTGGAGAGATCGGCTGAGTCTCCCAAAGTAAGAGCTGTATCCCATGAGGACAATCTCTCTGTATCAGGTTCAGATGCCACTTCGGTAGTGTGGTCCGAACCCACGGAGACTGCTCCCAGACCACGCTCTCAAGGTGGAGTGGAGACATCAGTACGAGAGAAGATGTTGGAGATTGTTCGAAAGTTGCTTGCAGATCCGGCTAATGAATTGTTCCGTGATCCTGTACCTCGTTCCTGCGAAGACTATTACCTTCTCGTGGAGAATCCTATCTGTCTGAGAGATATCTGGAGAAAAGTGGATGGAAATCGGTATAAGTCAGTTCAGGGATTTCGTCGAGACTTGATATTAGTGGTGACTAATTGTATTTATTATAACATGTTAATGAATGTGGATCAAATCTCTAATAGACATCAAGCTTATACCCTACATCGCACGATTCTCGATAAGTTGAGAGACCTTTTAGAAGAACGATGCACTGCTGAGCAATTACAGTCGCTTGCGGGGGTATATAGTGGGATCATTGAGAAGGTGTATGGTATTGAAGTAAATGGAATTCAGTTGATTCGCTACTTTGCGATTGATAACAAGCAACTTACTGATTATGATCGATACGTGAAGAAAGCCATTCTTCTACGATCCATTCTTGTTCTCCTTCGTGAGTTGACTGATTTGTAGACACATGCCATGAGTCTCGAGTATGAGTCATTGGAGAAGCTGTTCAATGAGTTTATGCTGCTTTTTGATAATTGTATTCACTACTGGAAGGGGTACTCACCTCGTGAGGGAGGAGTATATATCACAGCTGCGGAGACGCTTAAGAAGAAAGTCAGTGCAATCCTGACAGAGGCAAACGAGTCTCTTCCCGATCTGGCCATTGCTGCTTTGACCACTCTTCAACAAGAGCGTGTAGAACGGAGACAGAAAATGCAGGAGAAGAAGCGAATGGAATCTCGCTCACTTACTTTATCGGTGGAGAAGGTGTTGCCTCCCGTGGCCCCTGTGGCAGGAATGTGGAATGAACGAGAGTACGTTCAACCTCCTATTGTCCCTCCTTCGCCTCCTGCTCCAGTCACACGAACCCATTCTCGTATGATGAATAGTTATGGAGAAGCCTCTTATACTAATAATAAGTAATGAGTGAATGAATGGAATGAAACATAGTCAACCATGGATTGATATGGCGATTCGAATTGTTGAAATTATGAAGAAACGAACATTTCCTCACATGTGTTGGACAATCTTTGATATTCCGCCTTCCCATCTTTTGCGTCAACCGGGTTATGAGCAGATGATTGCGAAATGTGTGACTTGGCCGATGATCGAAGTTATGGAGTATATGTGGTTTGAGGTATAGAGTCATCTCGAGAAATATAATCGTGTTTCCTTCCTTGCTATGTTGCGAGTGATGTTTGATAATTGCTTGGCATTCAACAAGCTGGAAGAACCTACTCGGGTTCACTGGCTACGTGATCCTTGTAAATTATTGATTCGTGAGCTTGCTTCACTCGCTCCCACACTACCTCCTAATGCAGGAAAGCCTGAGTTTGAGGAGATCTTACAACAACTGAAGGCTGTTCGGCTTGCTGGATACTCTCCGTTTTATGACTTTGAGATGAATCCTGCTGAATACTACCCTGATTATGTGAATGTGGTTCCTCATCCTATGGGAATCAATGAGGCTATGCGGTGTCCGGGTTCCTTTGATTTATGGTGTCAGTGGATGGTTCAACTCTTTGATGATGCTGCAAAGTACCATTCTAATGGGCGAGGATCTGTTTTCGTTCATGCTGAAGCTTTGTTTTTGAAGCGTGACTTTCTCAATCTCTCCCAAGCTGCCCATGAGATCATGGATCGCAATGGAAGCCCTTCTGAACTCGTGATGGACCCTCCATCGATTGAAGAAGAAGGGACGAAGGTATTTGCTGCCGATGAACGGCGTCTAAGTAATGATATGAAGAAGCGATGTCGATTGGCATTGGAGGAGTTCAATCGTCAGGTATCTTCGTGTGCTCCCTTCAAACATCTGAATCGTCAGTCATTGGCTCCAACATATGTAAGTAGTGGTGAGAGAGAGTGACTAATAGGAATGGTTGAAGAAGGTAGATCGGCTAGTATTCTTTGATGAGATTCAACGTAGTTTACGGTTGGATGATTACCATGATGTGGAGGATATAAAGGGCGATATGCTCTATATGATGGACAGTATGATTCTTTATTATGATGGCAAAGACAAGGAAGTGATTTCCAGATTTATTGAGTATGCGAAAAATGTCTTCACTGATTGCTGGTTCTATCATCGAGTTCAGGATGAAGATGGATTTGAGCAATTCCTACGAAGAAACCAGAGACGTCTGAAGAATGCTTTTTGGAAAGATGAGATGGTTGAAGAGATCTTCCGTGTTTTCAAACAGGACTGTAAGGATTATGCCATGCTCTTACCACGTTCCCTTCGCAAGCTCTTGCCCCCACAACAAGCAGTGATATCAGGAACACAGCAGACTGGATCCGAAACAGTTCAGGCATCGGCAGTATCACAACTAGTACAGCAATCCACATCAACACCACAACCGATACAGCAATCCACATCAGCACCACGGTCAGAGGAGAGGGATTTAGTCCCCTCAGGAGTAGGAACAGAAGTCATAGTGGCAGAACCCACATCATTGCTGACAGAGGAGGTTTTAGATGCCGACTTACCCTCCCTGATCGAAGTGGAACAGAATCCACAACAAGGAGTGAATGATTATTGGGAGTTTTTCTGTCATATTCATTCTATTTTGATGACACGTGCTCGTCGTTGTAGTGAGGTGGGTTTAACAACATATGCGGAGTCTCATGAACGAGCTGTCAAAGTGTTTACGAAGGTCTTTGCATCTAAGGTAAAGAACACAGTGTTCTCAAACCAACAGCAACAGTTCCGTAAGGAGTATCTGACTCTTACGACACGAATGGATAAGCGTCCTGTTCATCGACCTAGTGGGAATCTGGTAAGTTATTTGACTCCTGATCAGAAGTTTGTATATGATACTCCTGCACTGTAGGTGAGAATAGAGAGGATAAAGTATTAGATATATCCTTAAAGTGGCGAAGAAGGCGGTATTACGAGAATTGAGACCTGATATCGTGGAGAAGGAGAAAGAGAAAGAAAGGAAAGAACGAGAGAGGAGAGAAAAGAAGGAGAAAGATGATACTGCCTCGACGGGTTCTGCCTCAGTAAAAGTGAAGGTGGGAGGAAAGGAAGTGGAAAAGGAAACAAAGATTACCATTAGTACTCATGACATTTAGGGACCTGTTTGTTGCATCACAATTTTCTGTAATTCTTTGTCTGTGGGATCCCCAATCCCAGCTGCCCTGGGATCACTATCCAGTTTGCATAATCATAAATGAGTGGATCTGGGTATTTGAGATCTCCAGAGGAATGTATTTCCCAGTTGGAAGATATTGCAAATAAAGATCTCTTTGATCCCTCTCAATACACATTCGATGCAAATCTCAAATATCTAGATAGTCTCATTAAAATGTCCAAGGAATGTTCGTTAAAAGGAAATCTGGAAGACGGCTATATTGGTTTCCGTCGTTTCCAGATCGTGTTAAGCTGTTTACAGCAGCACAATCTGTACGATCCTGAAGATCCGCGTATTAAGCAGTTGAATATGGTTAGACTCGAGTGTTGTTTTTACGTGTAGAGGAGTCGTCAGATCCAGGTAATTGTCAACAAAATCAGGCAGTCAATTGAGGATAAAGTAAATGCATCAAATGCAAGTGTTTCAAGTGAGATGGTAATGAAGGGAGTATTAACATAGATACTCGAAGTATGTTCCATAGTACTAGAGACAGTGTATCTACTCTTCGGCATTCGGGTCAGAACAGTTTTGGTCATATAAAGGAAGGTTCCCATATTCGTTCTTCTTCCTTTGTTCAGAATAGTTCATCGTCTTCCTTTCCTCCTGTGATAGTTACAAAATCAGCTAGTGTTGATTCCAATCGAGTTAGTTCTCCTTCTCCCTCAAATTCTATTTCCTGTCTCCAAATATCAAATCACGATAAATTAGAATATATAAAAGCTAACATGGATCTAATCCCTGATGTTCGAGATGTTCCTATGCATGTTGGTTTACCATTACCAGACGATGAACTAGAAAGTCTGTTGCAATTAGTAGGTTCTATATTCGAGTGTGATTATAGGATGACGATTATTAATGTTTATTAACAAATATACTACATCACTAGACGAGTCTCACGTACACAAGCATCATCTCCACAACTGTAGATCACGTTGTCGCTCGACCATTCCACACAGAATACACCACCTGGATGCATTTGGGGACGCTCATGAATCTCACGAGGAGCATCAAGGTTCCACACTACAAGATTTCCATCCACCGAACCCGACACTAGATGACGACCTTCAGGTGACCAGCTTAATGCAGTCACAGAGCTTTGATGAGCCATCCACTTTCTCTATACATGACTGCTCTGTACATCCCTCACTGTTACTAATGGGTCCATTCGGCCAATCTCATACACCTTGATATCACGACCAGCATCTCCCGAAGCGATGCGATTGCCATCAGGAGAGAGACTGAGAACAGTAATACGCTGACCTTTCTGTTATTCCTTCCAATCACACTCACGATGGTACTCCAATTCATGATTCGCAGCATCACACTCATATTCGATTCTTCCTGACTGGAGTGAATACACTTCAATACACTGTTTCTTGTCCTTCTCCACAGCAACCACAGCACGCAAACCGTTCTCGTCCATATCGGCAGCTTCAGCTTCTTGAGGGAGCATATAGGTGTCAACTAATTGCTGTCCATCGAATAGATACATTCGACTAGAACTCATTCTCACCACTCTCACCTACTGACCACACACAACTAATGATGTGCTTCCTGCAGTACGCAGAATCATAGGTTGCTCCTCTAACTTCACCACGGCTAATTCCTTAAGTGTGTTCAGATCTGTGAAACGCACTGTATCATCCCTACAATGAACGTAATTACTCATTAGTACCAGCCAATAGACACACACACTCCATTCGCCTCCATTGCTCCATTGCAGTTACCCTTATGATGCTATCAGTAATAAAATCTTCTCATACTTACTGTCACCACACGAGCACGGTCTTGAGACCACTCCAATACGCGACCATCACTACCTGTAGTTAGTACTGTACCAATGTTCTTAGCGACATGACAGGTATTCACAGCTCCTTGATGACCAATCAGTGTAGTATATCCTGAGGCACCATCCTCAATAAGATTCAGGTCTGAATTCAATGACACAGACACACGTAATGAACCCAGGCAGTCCACTAAGAATAATCTTCTCTATTCACTCACACATCCTAATTGATTGTAGTCAAGAGATTTTCCATCCCCTATGATCAGAGTCTTCTCACATATACCCGTATTTACATCCCAGTACTACACATCACTCCCTCATCCCTCTATCACCTTGACAGTATCGTCAGCTGATGCAGTATAGAAATGCTGACTGTCTGTTTCCCAGCCAACACCGTAAATTCCCTTCTGATGGGCTGACTCCATAGGCAGCGTACGCAAGAACTCACCTGTCTCAGTCTCAAAAACAATCACCTCTCCTACCTTTCCATCGAAGACATTAATAGTCTTATCAACGGACACTGAGACGAAGTAGGTTCCATCAGGAGAATAGCTATGAATTAGGTAATTCGGAGAAACCCACCGAACTGCGTGAACGAAGTTCTTGTGATGAGGATCAGAGTGATCGAACTTGAAGGGAGGACCCTGATAGAAGGCCACCGCCATATCGTCGGAAGAGGATATCAGACGATAGGGTCTGCAAGGACGGAAATCCACACTATTAACACCACGTGAATGACCTGTAAATTCACCCAGATCGGATCCAGTGTCCCACATGACAGCACGAATTAAGCGGCCATGACCATCACCGCAAATGGCAATTCGTTTGCTTTCGCAATCCCACATAATGTCGCGAATCTCAACTCCCACACAATTGATCTATTGCATAATGCCACTCTCTCATTACAACTTCCTTCTTCAGAGGATGTTCCTCATTGTCCAATGACCAGACACGAACCTTTCCATCAATATCTAGATACCATTATCTTGCAGACTCATATCATACCTCCAGAAGCGACATAATGTTGGTTGGGGCTAATTCTAACAACAGTAGTATGAAGGACAGCTTATTAGAGTGAATCTGCATCTATTAAGGATATGTTACACGTTTTCTGTGTTCATAATAGACAAAACCTTGAGCTGGATTCTATTCTCACAAAACGGGTAATTCTCCTCACCTTGGTATTGCGAACTATCACATTCGTTCCGGATCCATAAGCTATGGTCTCTCCATCGGGAGAGATACCGATCTTCGTGGCTTGACCCCGCTGGGTATACGGATTCGGGAAGAACGTTTGCTCTATAAGTTAAGCTTTCTTCCTGCTACCATCCTACGTATGTCAAATGAGAAGGGCATGCGGCAGTAAAAGTATAAAGAAAACGGAACAGAGATGAAACGACCAAATGTTTATGAATTGTGTACAAATGGTTTATGTAGGTTTTGAATAGCTGGTTTTCACTCAAAATACTCTTGAAAAAAGATGAGTTCATCATCTCTCATTCTATGTTAGAAGAGGTAGATACATCAACAAATTGAAAACTGATTGTGCAGATGTGAACTTGACAACATCAACTTCGCTAAACTTACCCACGTCCATACAACTCTCCAAATGAATTCCTCATGTTCGAGTATCTCTTCCGAATCAATTTCTGGAACACAGCTTCCATTTGTCATTCTCATGTCCCACTTCTCTTCTCTAC